>JANIHZ010000008.1:35638103-35649095 GCA_027478365.1 Erythroxylum rufum | reverse complement strand
TTTGTTTCAGTTTGATGATTTCGTTCGCTTTGTATTCGTTTCAGTTCGATTTGAATTCGATTCAGAATTCTGACTTTTGATTCTGTTTGCTTCGTTTTCGTTTCTGTTTTCCGGTTGGGATCCGGTTTCCGGATCGGGTCCCAACAGATATTGCGATCTGTTTAGTTTAATTTAGTTATAGTGGTAATCAACCACACTCTTTATTATTAACTAAATACTAATATAAGGATTAGACTTAGTATTTACTTATCCTTGTGGGATTGATCTTTATCTCTATGCTAGTGTAAAATGATAGGTTCACTTACCTGTAGTCTTGTAAAAAGATAGTAGAGAAACCATGAATTAATTATGCTACATAAGTGATCGAATGGTAAATTGTTTTGCATTTTGATTACATAATAAATTCTAAGCTATGTTTTTAATATTTTATTATTGAAAATTTATGAATTTTTAACAATTTAATATTAAATTATTTTCGAATATGTAAGCTTTATAATAGCCTTTGTGATATGTCTTCCACTTATTAAATACTTTCAATCTTTTCTATAGTTTGACTACTATTTATGTTATTCTAATGTTTGTTGTAGTAGTCCTTCTATTCAGTAAGGAAAAGAATGAAACATTGGAATTTTTTGAAGTCACAGATAGAGACTATGTGAATCAATTGAAATGGTCACTTTGATTTTAACCTCTTTATGTTCACGTTGTTTGTATGTATGCATTATTACAGAAAAGGTTAGATTTATATAACATAAACCTTTCAATAATCTTAGGTAATCTATACTGCTCTTAGGGGTATTAGAGCACACATGATATATACAAGTTACCTATTTATTTTTTGCTTCTTTCCTATTACATGTCTAATAAATAATTTTTTTTCACAATGATCAAACTTGTCACATTTATTTTGGACAAAATATGATCCACTTTTTAAAAATGGAGCGCGAACTATTTTTGCAACTATTGTTATATTATTATGTTACATTCTTAAATTGGTTGCAATTAGATAATTACTAACTCCACATATGGAGTGATAATTCTTATTCAATTTACAAATATTTCAATTTTTTATGTTTGTTCAAATTCAATCGAGTTTTTTATAGCTCATAAAATAAAAAAAGATCAATCAAACCTGATATCAGCATGTTACCATTCCTAAGCATATATAAAATGGAAGATGATTAGTAATTTTTAAATAAATATTTAGTTATACCCTAAATGCTGAAGGAGGTTTGGGTGTGCTACCACTAAGAACCACTAATAAAATTATAATTATCAAAAGGATATGAAGATTGCTTAATGACAAATAATATCTATATTGCTTAATGACAAATAATCTATATGGGTCAAATGGGTGCACACGTATTATATAAAGGATGAGATTTTTGGAATATCCAACCTTAAGTACAACTTCTCTTAGATTATGAAGAATATTCTTAAATTTAGAGAGGATGTCAAACTGGAATTCTTATATAAACCAGGCAATGGTTCTAGTTTATCATTTTGGTTTGATAGTTGGAGTCCTTATGGTCCCTGAGAAAGGATAATTGAGATCTCCCCTTTGAAATCCATTTTCTCATAAAAAATAATAAGGGAAGTGATATGTAAATCAAATATATATAGGGACCAACTCCCTATCTCTTATACAATTAACCTATTATGCAACATATAGTTGGATCTTAATGAGGATACAATCTCCTAAAGGGGTACTTCTTCAAGTGTCTTTTTGAATACCTCTTACAGAAATTTGTTGACGAATCTAGCTGCTATAGTTAAATGGTGCAACCTAGTCTAGCTTAAACATGCTCATCCATGTGCCTCTCTTAATCTATGGTTGGCAATCAAAGGAAATTTAAGCATATTTGATAAAATTTCCACAATCTTTACCCTTCCCAACATACACTCTCTATGCCAACTTGAGCAGGAATCTTTGAGTCACCTATTCTTTAAATGTCAACTTTCTCACTTTGCCTAGAAAGGAATTCTTTAACTCTGTGAATGGACTGAGATCATAAGTGAAGCAATTAAAAGCAACATTTTTGTGATAGAGATAAACTAATTTTTAAAACTTCTCTAAGCTACTTAGTCAACGACATGTGGAAGAAGCGTAACAATAACATCTTTAATAATCTTAAGAAAGGAAAAGATTTCTTCCTGGCATAGCTAATTGATGGCATAAGGATGCATTTGTTCTCTCTTTGGAAGATGCATACTAATTAGAACCTTTGAAGATGCATACTAATTCTTATATGTTAAGCTTTCCTTGATGCTTTCCCTAATGCTTTTATGGGATGGTTTTAGCTTGGTTATTTGTTTCTTTACTATTAGATAGGTTACTTAGCTTTAATAATGTTTGGCTTTTAATTTGAAACATTGTAAAAATTTTGTCTTATTATTAATGTTGTTTTATTTCCTTTTTTCCAAAAAAATCATAAATTATAGAATCATGAAAAACATACAAAGATAATCAGACTTTAGTTTATTTATTTTAAACATCAACTAAAAACCATAACTTAAAATTGCAAAACCTTTAATGCTAGAACTTGGGTTTTAAATGAATAAAACCTAGCATTAACTTCTTTTTGGTTTTAAAGCTCTTATAGGTTTTCAAATTATTGTTTTGCTTTGGTTCTTCTCTTTAAACTTTGAATAAATTTTATGCTAATTTCCAACCTATTTGTGATTTTGATTGCATCATTTTGTTACCTTCAACTATTTAAGGAAGCTGAAAATTTGTAACTCCTGTTTTTGGGTTTTACGCAATTGTTACTATGTAATAGAAACTACATTAATAAATAATTGGTTGCAAAAGGTGAACAGGAAGTTCATAGTAACTACTTTGGCTTCTAACCTTAAAGTTGGTGACATATGGTGAACAAGAAGAGCAAAAGTTTGCCATTTATTTTTACTTTGCCTAAATTTTTTAAATTATCTCCATTTCTTTTCTCTCAATATCTCTTGTTCTCTTTCATAAATCTCAAATTGATCTTTGTAGAGTTACTTTGATAACAATAGAGTGAGATTAATTAGTTTTCTATTCATATTAAAGAGTAATTAGTTTTCTATTCATATTAAAGGAATATCGATTCTTATACCCATGATGCATGGCTCTCCTATCAAATTAACAAGGATGCTTTAAAAGAATGTGACTTGTGATAAGTGCTTAATTGTTCTTTTTTAGGTTTATATTTAGTGTATTTTGCTTGTTTATTTGAGTGTTTTTATTATTTTTGGTACTTAATTCATTTATCTTTCATTTTTAGTTTTGTAATTCACTTATTTAGAGTAAAAAAGAAGGAATTTAGGCTAGTTTAGGGCAATTTAGAGTTATGTTAATCAGGTTATAAGGATGTAAGAAATGTACACAATTAAGTACATAATTGTGTGCTTGCTTGTGTTCTTTATTACTTTTGAATTTCAAGCAACATGGATATGTTTCAAATGAAAAAATTTTGTTTTAAAGTTTCAGAGAGTTATATGGCCATGAACGTGGCCATGTTTGAACATTACATATTCATGCTCATATTTTAAGCTTCTGTTTACGCATATGCTCGCTCTAAATTGGGATTTTGTGTTTTCTAGGTATATGACCAAGTACGTAGTCATGTACTTGCTCGTGTACTCCTAGAAACCTATTTTTTGGAAAATAAAAGGGAAAAGTGAAGGCTAAAGTAAAACAAAATTGGGAGGTGCAATTAGACGACCCATAATGGTAAAGAACATGAAGAACAAACAAGGAGACATATTTGGAGTAGATTTCAATCGATCTAAAGTGGATTTCTGAAGATTAGAAGGGATTCCATCCAGTTACTTTTAGTTTTATGTTTTTCCTTTACTTTTGATGTCATGCCTTCCATGATTATGAACTAAACTTTTTGGGTATCTGAATCTGATTAATTCTCAAGATGGACTTTTTAGTTTGATTTTCATTCTATTACAATTTATTCTTTAGTTTCATTGAGATTCAATTATATGTTCGTTATCATTTTTGAATTGATATATAATGGTATGTTTATTTATAATTGATTTCATCCATTTGAGATTGAGAAATCCTTTGTGTGAATTGACATAATATAATTAAAAAGAGTTGAATGCAATCTTAGAGATAGGTTAACATAAATTTTCCTAAATGGAGACAAACATAATAAAAGATTAGTTATTAATAATCTTGAGAAAGATACTGGCATAATTAAGGGATTCCCACGGTATGAACTTTGGGTTAAATTGATTAATGCCCTAGAAGGATTTATTATCTAGGTACTATTGTTAATGATGGTTGTCACTTGGTTCAATATTTGTTCTAGTTAATTAACTGTGCTAATTTATTTTAATTTACTATTTTAAATTTAAATTTGATCAATCACCATTGCTCCCTTACTTTAAAGCTTGCATAGCTTGAGTAAAAGCTTGATTCCCATCAGTTTGTTATACTCAAATATGTATAAAGAGGACACAAACTCTCAACTTCCTAAAACCTTAAAGATAATGAAATTAAGTGAAGACGGAGAGTAAGGAGAAGATGACATCCTTATTGGCAATCATGGGAGCTATCATATCAAAGGTTAAACTAATAACTAAAAGCTATAAGTAGAAATTCTAAATTGGTTCATTAAAGGAATTACAAAGTTACAAGGCTCCTAAATCTTTTTAACAAACTAACACCAAGGTTAGACTCTAACAAGCCTCCCTAATATAAATAGCATCATAAGCTCAAGCACTAAAAAATCCTTAATGCTACTTTAGAACCTATTAATAACAATCCTTCACTGATATCTGGCTCTAATTTAAAAGAAACATCAATTCCTTTTACATTAATTAGTCTACACTAGGAACATGTTGTTAAAATAGTCTTTTTAAATGCCAAACCCCTGTTACCTTATAAAGCCTCTTTAGTCGAGTCATATATTATGTCCTGAAGAGTCAAGAATAACCTCTCTACCAAGTAAGGTAAGGTTGCGTACTACTAGACTTCAGTAGACCCCGTGTTTCAACGAGACTCTTATTGGGTGTTGATTTTTTTTAGAATTTAAAAAAATCATTGAAGAGGAAAATAATGTTTAGTATATAACATTAGAGAAGGACTCTCCCACGAGATATTCAAAAACGATGTGGTTTAACCAATACAATACACAAGAAAATGAAAACATTGGGCTAATTGAGACTATCAAGGCGACATTGTATACGTAACTATGGTAAACCAGACCCGACCTTTTATAACTTCTTCAAAAGATTACCAAATTAGGGTTGGTGTCTGTGGAGGCTGCAAGGAATCTATAGTGATGCGAAGATATCGATCCAGCTCTAGGTGAGAAGAACTCATTCAGCCTAGCTAAGAGATAAGTATCCTGTGGATTTAATATAAATCTCCTTAGAGTTACTAACTTCGCGTTGAATACCAGGGACTAGAGGAGGTGCACTGAGATGCTTCCTTCTCTACAGGTAAGTCTGTTATCTTCTAATATCTTAGTTCAATCCCTTTTTGAGTTGATTATTGCAAAAATCTACTAGAGTTGCTTAGGAAGTATACTCAACGCATGGATTAACCATTGTATTGTTCACTTTTTTGTATCCCAAAATTAGACCAAAACTGATGAAAGTCCATGAATTGTGGATGATCAGTGAGAACTATTCTCTCCAAAAAGCTAAAATATAAAATAATTGGTGAATACATCAATAATAAGATATCCACTATAATTGGCCTCCTAGAGACCAAGTTTAAATCTAATAAGATGACCAAGCATCTATGGTTTTTGCCTAAATATTGCCTAATTATCTCTAATCACACTGTCCACCAAAATAGTAAAATAGTGGTAGTATATATTCCCAATCTTATATTGATAGTTTAATATCACTACTCTAATCAATTTCTTCTCCTTAAAATGAAATTAATTCCCTCCAACATCATAGTGGAAACAACCTATATATATTTAGGCAACTTCAGTGGTAAGAGACGTAAACATTATAATAAACTTGTCAAAATAGCCACTTTAACAACTTCTCCCTTATTAGTGATGGGAAACTTTGACAACATTTTTGTTGAACCAAGGGAGGTTCCAATCGGTGTATTGATGATAATAAAACATAATTACTACTAATGAGTTTATTATTTTATTGACAAACAATATGAAAACAAATTGAAGTGATAAACTCAAGAAGATAGCTTATGAAGTTAATAAAGAGAAGTTGAATTTTACAAACATCAAAATGAAGATAAAATCAAGAACAAAAGAAGATAAAGGGTTATCAAGTTCATTCTTTAGTTTGTAATATTAATTTTAATCCCATTTTGTATCATGCTTTAAAAGGCTTACCATGTATAAACATTTCATTTCACTTCACTACATGAGCCTTTACATTCATCAAGAGGCATTGAAGCTTTTGATTTTAATTGAAAAATTTTTTGATCTTTCAAACAAAGTTTCAGGAAAATTTTTGGAATTGTTTAAATCATAATTGGATTAAACAAATTGGTTTTGAGCATTTGAAGATGTTAAAATCATGTTTTTGAGGTGATTGGTCAACCTATATAGGTTAATGATTGATCAATGTAGGTTTAAGTTAATAAATTTGATATACCATAAGTTCATCGTAATATTGGTTAACTTACTGGTCGACTAATATGCCTACTAGTTGAACAGTGTTCCAACAGCTAGTGAATTTGGAGCTTTTAATGCATATTGGCATACTAGTCGATCAGTGCACTACATACAGCTGTTATAATGGCTAATTCTTGTTGTTAATGACTAGCAAGGGTCCCAAAACATAATAAATAGTTGAGTTTTTATTGTCTTTAGCAATAAGAAGGTTTCGAGTGCCTTATATTTATTTTTCAAAGTGTTTTTCAATCCTTTGAGCATCATTGTCTCATATTTATGAGAGAGAGCTATTTTGGAGTTATCAAGTGATAAAGTAAGGAACTTGGAGTAATATTTGATTTGAGGAATATATTATTAAACTTGGGGATGATCTAAGTGAGATTAAGGTTCCTCTTTATCTTAGAAAAAGATTGTAATACGGGTTTCTCTTTACTGTAAAAGATTGTACAAAGGTTATTCTTTGCTTTGAGAGAAGAATTATAGTGGAATTCCAAAAGGAGTCTTAGGAGTGTACGTAAGATAGGGTTGTTTGTCGAACCATTATAAATCAGTTTGCATTCTCTTTTCTCTATACTCTTTAACTATTGTTCAATTGTTTAATTAATTTACAATTAAGCAATTTCCTCATCCTTATTTATATTAATTATTATTAATTGCGTATATTTGTTGGAAAGTTGTTAAATATTTTTAAACACCCAATTCACCCCCTTCCCTTTCTTAGGTGTCATTAAGGACTACCAAGTGTTATCAGGGAAGGACAATTAGGCTAACAAAATCTTATAACAAAGATCATAATGGTATATTTAAGTGCATCATCATTATCATTCAACCAAGAGGGACAAAGCATTAGTAGACCACCTTTCTTTGATGGTAATGATTACTTTTATTGGAAAACTAGGATGAGATTCTTCTTAATGGATAAAAGTGTATACCTTTGGGAAATAGTGTCAAATGGTCCTTTTATTCTTACAAAATTGTAAATAAAGGTACTCAAATTAAAGGAAGAATGAGAACCTCAAGATAAGATATTAGTTTCCATAAATAATAAGACCATACACATTATTTTTATGCATAAGGAAGAAATAAATTCAATAAGCTCTCTATGTGTGAAATGGCTCATGAAATTTGGTATACTTTAGAAGTTAAATGCAAGGGAACTAATCAAGTAAAGGAGATTAAAGTAAGCATGCTAATACATCAATATGAATTGTTTCAAATGAAGCATGATGAAAGCATATCTAGCATATATATGATATTTATTGATATTATTAATGCTCTTAAAGGTATTAGAAAGGCCTATACTAATGGTGAATGCTAAGAAAGTTGTTTAGGTTGCTTTTGAAGATGTGGAAAGATAAAGTGACAATCTTACAAGAAACTAAGGACATAACAAAACTACCATTAGTGGGCCTATTAGATCTTTTCTAACATACAAAATAAGGCTCCAAGAGACACAAGAACAAATAACACTTTTAAAGAAAAAGAATTTAGTGTTTAAAGCCTTAAAGGAAGAATCAAACGAAAAGAAGAGATATCAACTAGTGAAAGCAATGAAGAAGCATTGTCTTAATCATTAAAAAATTCGAGAATTTCTTGAAAAATAAATTCTCTAAAAAGAAATGAATTCAAAAAGGTAAAAGTGATTTAAACATAAATCCTCTAAAATTTCTTACTCTAAATGTATAAAACTTGGTCACATAAAATCACGATTTCCTATACTGAAAAATAATAAGAAGTACGAAAGAAATTATAAGAAGGAGAAAAAGGCAAAAAAGAAAGCACTTAAAAGATCAAGTTGGGATGACACAAATGAATCTGAAAATGAGCATGTGATTGAAGAGATAACTTATATGTGCTTACGTTATGGACAATAATAAGGTAACATCCAACCCTATTTCTCGTGATAATGATAATGATATTGATTTAAGATATAATGAATTAGTTAAGAGCCTTTAAATCATGAGCATCAAAAAGAAAAAGCTATCCTTAAAACTCAAAAAGGCTTAAAAGAACCTAGATTCTTGCACGAAATGAAAAAATGAAAAGTGAGTTGCATAACATTAAAGCATCAATAATATGATCATTAAATCAAGACTTTAATGCATTGAGGTGTGTGAATGAAACATTGAAAAAGGACTTATATTACCTCAAGGAATCATTGTATAGGTTTACTAAAGAGAGTGAAAAACAAGAAAACATGCTAGAAGATCAAAAGACTTCTAATTATTGGAATGGAATAGCATATAACTATGGAAGTGAATACAATTCTAGAATCACATTCGTAAGGGAAAATATTTGCATACTAAAGAACTATTGCCTAATGTGACAAATGAGTATAGAGCATCTACATATAAACATATGCATACATATACCGCTAAAAGTAATTATAAAAGCAAGCATTATGGTTTCATATATAACTCACAACCTGGGGATAAATTTTAATACTATTAAGAGAAGGCAAGTCATAACTTCTATGATAACATGCAAACCCACTAACATCTTTTTAGGCCTTAATGAAGCGTCCATTAAGGTTTCATCAATAGTAAACATCATACATATAATTATGGTAGCTCATTCCACCAACCTAGAAAACCATTCAACACCTTTAAAGTCCAAAGGAAGTTTCCTCATTATGCATACACACATCATAATGCATTTATACATAATCATCAATCATATAACATGGTATCTCATTTTTGTGGTAAGTATGGACATGTTGATAGATTTTGATTTCTTAAACAAAGAATATCAAGCAAATCTTTGAAATAGTGGGTTAAAAAGAAGAAGAAGCCTAAAAATCAAGGAACCAATCTAGGTCCCTAAAACACATTGATTTTTGTAAGGCTATTAGAAGAGAAAGAGAAAATGGCATATAATAAAGATAAAATGGTATGGAGTAAAGATATTAGTTATTGAATTAAGTATTATTTAGGAGTTTATGCATTTTATCATAATGAATCTAACATTATTATCTCTAAGAAACTCTAAAAGATTTTATTGTAGGATGTGGAGAAATTTAACCACCAAAGACTTTTCAAAAGAGACAATTATTGAACCAAATAAGAGAAATGAGAAAGATGAGAAGCCTCCATCAGATTGTAAACTCAAAAAGAATCTTCATTTAAATATGTCAAATGTAATGTCTAACATGAGATAATTATTAGATCATAACTTAGAAATTTGAGACAATTTGTGTTTATGTGTTAATTTGAGTACAAATCCTTGGTGATGATTGTTTGGGTTTGAATTATAAACAAGATGTTTAATAATTATTTTTAAAGTGTGAACTTTAGTATCTAGAATTAGAGATTATATGCAAAATGAGGTTATTAAGATAGAATTTATATTAATTAGGCAATATTTGTTTATAAATCTTTAAATAAGATTTTGCTCAATTAGAAGAGGATTAGGTATTATATTAATTGGGCAATATTTTTTCTAAATCTTTAAATAAGATTTTGCTCAATTAGAAGAAGATTAGGTATGTTTGAAGGAAATTCTATTTGATAAATGTCCCCTTTCATTTTTTATTGATTTTATGTGTTTAAAGTCTTTTTTAAGTTTTTCTATAATTCTTGATTGATATTAATTTTCCTTCTAGTGAGAAGTTTTCTTGCATAAAGTGTCAACCCCAAGGCCCTAATAATGGAATAATATATAGCCATAGTCGATCAATGTCTCTTTCAAAGAAGATAAATAAGTTACAGTGAGTTTGTAGGACATTTGGTCAACAAGAAAGGTCAACCACAACCTTCAACTAGTCCAATAACGTCCCTAAGTGGTTAACTAATACACACAATTTATAGTCGTCTTCCTTTTTCTTTCTTATGTTTTCTCTTTTTTATTATTTTTTTGGAAAACAAACGAATGTCCATTGAAATGGGGTCTAAAATGGAATACAATCACATTAACAAACAATAAAAACACCATACTATACACTTATAAGATACAAAATAAGATCATGTTCAAGTGTTGGATTGCTTTTGTTTTTATCCCATTGGAAAGTAGACTTCGAGATCTAAAACTTTCATGAAGACCACAAATCCTGATTCTACCTTTAAGAGGGTCAATTATTGCAATCTTTCCTGTGTATGTCCGTTAAACGGACATGCATGTCCGTTTAACGAACATGTATCGGGCAAACTGCACCATTTCACCCGAGAAGGTCTGTTAAATGGACATCCATGTCCGTTTAACAGACATACACTGGGAAAGGGGTCCAAATTCACCGGAAAAGGTCCGTTAAACGGACTCTAAGTCCATTAAACGGACATGGGGCTTCCCAAAACCCCTCCAAACCTTCTCTAATGCTTCCTACATCAATTCTAACATCATAAACACTTATGATCTTGCAAAATCCACTTATTCCAATGCCAAAACACTTCATAACAACTCA
>JANIHZ010000008.1:35603158-35624224 GCA_027478365.1 Erythroxylum rufum | reverse complement strand
AACTTCCAAAACCAATTTGGGATCCAAAAATTCGCCGCCCCCCCCCCCCCTTAAAGAATTTCGTCCTTGAAATTCTTACCTGAGTGATCAAACAGATGGAGGTAATGTTATCATATTTTTCCTCATTCTCCTAAGTATTTACTCGCATAATTTCTCCCAAATGATCATAGTCCATAGATTCACTTTATCTTCCAATCACTCATTTAGTCATTCACTTTCTTAATTAATTCCTCAATATGTTTCAAATTCTTTATAATTTTCCACTTCTTGCATCAATAATACCAATATCATATCATATCGATATTTCGTAGCATACTCATGTATATAACACATGATGAATCTGAGACATCTTGCATTCAATCTAAGCACACCTTGGGAAAGTGATACTTTTAGAAACATTTCATCCTTTGATTCAAAGTTCACATCTCTATAGTGTCAGTACACTTAACTCTTATGTCTATCTCCTTGTATTCCATACCTTTGGGGTTAACCCATCTAATTCACTCATTTTCCTTAAATCATTCAATTCCCAATATAGGTCAATCTCACTTATCAATAACATTTCTAATCAAATATGGCTTTCAACCATCTTTGGCTCTATTCATCCAAATAAAGAGGCGGACGAATCTTTTGTTGTATAACGCTTCATACAATATTCTAATGACATCACCGTGATAAACTCTACAACAGTTAAGACTGTTGACAACTTACAAGTGTAGTCATTTGTGCTTTCTCTAGAAATTTCTTTGCTCAATCATCTTTATCGAGTATACATACCTCTCATTTCGATTACAAAGCATCATTTTCCAATTCGAACTCGGAATTCAAATCCATTTCCAATTCCTTAATAAGATTCTTAATTTCTGAATCCTCAATTTGGGCTTTGTTAATCCTTTCATGTGAAACTGATCTTCAATTCCATAGCAATTAGTACTTTGATCTACCTCAAAATTCAACTCCACATTTTACACTCTTTATTATACTAGATTTGATAACCTCAATACCTGAATTCATGCTTCACGGCGATCGGGGTTTTCTATTTAATACATTTGGTTACAACACTAGCTTTACCAGTATAGTGCTCATTTGCATAACCATAATCCTTCAAATAACTCTATCTATTGTCTCATTCTCATATTCCATACGAAACATTCATCATGCATTCTCAATAGATCAAGCAGAAGCAATTCGGAGCAAACATACATCATAATACAGTGATCTTAATACAACTTGTTCCAAACTGGAACCAGCCTGAATTAAGGATATTACAACCCTTCAAGTAAATTGAAAGTCATATACATCAAAGACAAGCCAAAAAAAAATTCTAAAAATACAGTTTTAACAAAACAAGACTCAGACTCCATTGGGCATTGCAGTTGACTCGTCCCTGTCCTTATGTCGTTGTCTTTGAACCTACACGGGGGAAATCCACCATGCTAAGCATATAGCTTAATGAGTAATAACTAATCTATGCATAAATTGACAACTGATTATACACAATCATGATATATTAAAAGCATGCGTTAACAGTTTATCGGAACGAACAATTCATACATATTATATTGGATCTCAAACAGATTGTACAGAGACAGAACTGAGTCTTAAAAGAGGGTATAAACCCTTCATAATTAGAACACAATTTCTTGGTTATATCAAACTCAAGCAAAAATCATAATACAAAATCATATGACTGTTAAATCCATTTACAGAAGCAGGTAACATGACTTATACAGGAGATACCATGATTGGTATCAGCAGGAGAGACTAAGTCTCGATATCAGGAGACATAAAAGTGTCAATACAGGAGACACCGAAGTGTCGATACAGGAGACACCGAGGTGTCAATAACAAGAGTAGCTGCAGACCCTTCTAGGCATGCCTATTTACCTACAACTAGGACTTGACAGTTTTAAAACCAAACAAGTTCATTTCATGTTCAACACAATTAGCCAATCATTGCTTTCATGCCAAAATTCAAACATATCAATCTGACAGCTTTAAAAATCATTCAATGGATTAAAGTCAATTAACAAACAAACAGTTAAAGTAGAACTATCCAAAATTTCTCACTAGATTTCTTACTTAATTACCCACAATTATTTAACAAGACTTACTTAGAAATAATACCATCTAAATTACTTACAAAATCTCCCTTATTGCTTATTGCCTCGATGTCCCGCCAATATCTGGAATCGGTCACACTCATGTATACTAAATCTATATGATGCATGTTCATGTCAAAAATTCGGGTTTCTCGTCCTTAATCTGATCACATTGTCAAACATGTAAAACCATACTTAATTTCTCAATCCAAATTTATTTCACAACCAACTTTCAATTTCACTTTTTTCAATTATTCTCATCAGGAAGAAGAGGTAATTAGGGAATACTTCCTTCTAGAAAGTTGTCCCTCTTTGTCGTAGGTTTTCAATGATACCAAGTTCGTCCAATTTGGTTTAGTATACTAAAAGTTATACTCAAAAGATTTAAGGCTATTCTTGACCTTCATCAAAATTCTTATCTCAACTTCCAATCAGATTCTGATATTCTTAGAGTCAGAATTAGAACTCTATTTCTTCAGACAAATTGTAGTCCTATGTCTCTAGTTTAATCTAAATTAAAAATCACTCAATTCGGATAACTATAGAGAAAGGTATTCCTAAAATATCAAAGTATGTTCAAGCTGTTAGGAAACGAGGCGCCGCGGCGAACTTTCCAGATAGGAAAATTCTACGACCTTTTCTTAAAAGTTTGCCGCGGCGAACTCAAGAGTTGACTGTGGAGAACTTTTATAGAAATCAACTCTTTCAAGTTGGCCGCCGCGAACTTTATTGCGTCTAAACTCATCTTCTTCTTTCATTCTTTTCCCAGATTTTCTCAGTTCCATCAGATTCTATGAAGACATAACGCACTCTAAAACCAATTCTTCTACTTCCATTTCGACTTCACAACTTCAAATAAACTAAAAGTCCAAAAGCCATAAACACATCAGAGATCCAAAACTACCTATTCACTTTCTCTCACTACTGCATATTTTCCATTCTTACTACTGTGATTTAACTTTCGAACTACAACCAATGCAGAACCTATAGCCACACTGTTCTTTACTATAATTTCATGTACTTAACTATATCACAAAGAACTTCCATATCCCCCAATCTTAAATACATAATCTGTATATTTTCAAAATTACACCAAGTTCATATAAAACATCCTGGGTATTACTGAAGCTATAATACTGAAACTTCTCATGCAAGTGCTCATTCTCAACACTTAAAACATCATCCAACTCATGCATGTACTTAATTCTAATACATAACACATTATCAAAAGCATCCACAGAACTTAGAACTTAACTTCACTTACCTTGTTCCTAGCAACAACTCCAACAATAAGAGTAGATAAAACTTTCAGTGAATGGAGCAAACATAAATAACTAGTGTTAAACAATATATATGGATTGGTTAGTGATGTAAAAGCAAAGAGTGTTTTTGTTTGGTGTTGATGCATGCGGTTTTCTTCACCGAGAATGAGCTGCAGAAGATGTTTTCCTTACAAAATAAGATGACTACGTGGGTTGAGGAGATCTTGCCACATGTCACCCTGCATGTGAGCCATTTGTCACACAATGAATGATGTCACATGTCAAACTTTAATCAATCCACATGTCACATTAGGATTGGTCCAACTTTCCATATTTTTCTAAAATTCACCAAAATTTCCAAAATAATGCCAATAAGCTCCAAATAAATTTCCATCACTAATAAACTCCAATTCTCATCTTAATCGGAAATTTTAAAACCAATTGTACCCGAAAATATCAATAAATGGATGTTCAAAATTTTCATGAGTCCAAAAATGCATATGCACAAATAAGCAAAACTTAATTATGCAAAGCATGCTATGTATTGAAATTCCTCAATATTCTAACCCTAATTATGGGGCGTTACAATGCATAAATAAGGTAGAGTTGTACTCCCTTAACAAATTAGATTCTTGAATCCTTGATTCTTTATTTAGAGGATTGAGATAGAGTTTCTTATGTGCTTTGCAAAGTTTATCCTTAGTAAGCTAGATCACTTAAGTAGTGTTAATGTCGTGGAGCTTTTTTTAATCCTTCCTTAAGCTTGTTTAGCTTCCTCATAAGCTGAAACACTTTGCAACCTCTAACTACTTAGGCCCAATAGCATCTTAAAATATCATCAAAACCTTCCTTTATAGCTCCTTCTATATCTCTATAGGTTGCTTAGTTAAAGTTGAACATCTTGCACAACTCATGTTTTAAGATGCAATACCTATCACTTAAATATCTTGGAATCCCTATCTTTGATACAAAGTTAAACCACAAGGATTACCAACCTTTATATGATGAAAATTTATAAAGGAATAGGATGTTGGAATAACATATTTCTAACTTTTGTTGGGAGGGTTCTACCGATAAAATCAATCCTCCTCAGTATAAGTGTCCATTAGTGCTCTTTATTATCCTTCCTATCAACCAAAACAAAGCAACTGAAACAATTATTAAAAAATTTATATACTAGGAAAGGAGATGACTTCTCTAGGGACAAAGTCAAATAGTCAAAAATATGTACTAAGGAATAGGAAGGCCGCTTAGGTATTAAATCTATAAGGATGATGAATAAAGTTCTACTTGGTAAAAGGATTTGGAAGCTATTCAATGATCAAGAGTCCCTATAGATATAATGGATCCACTTCCAATTCCTAAAAGGCGCTAACTTCTAGAAAACCAAACATAAGTCCACTTACTCATAAATCCTAAATCAAATTCTCAAACTTAAGGACTATATTAAACCTTATATCAAAGACAAAGTTAGGAGTAGAAGTAAAACCTTCTTATAGTATAACGATTGGCATCCTTAGGGCCCTTTGAACAATTTTCCAAATGCCTACTCTCTGATCATAACTATGTTTGAGAACTTAAAATTGGCAATTGTTATATAATGTGACCCTTACCACTAACTTACCCTTAATTTTACAGGCTTTAGTGCTATTATTAATTTAATGACAAACTACTCTTCCAATCTGTCATAAGAGGATAAATTAATATGGATCAAGCATAGATCAGGTAAATATAATAATCAATCCTACTAGGATATATTCACTAGCAATAAAGAATAGTGCAATAGAGGAAACTAGTCTAGTTTCCCTAAATTAACCCAAAATTTGCTTCATATTGTGGCTAGCTATTAAGGAACAGTTCCATACTAGAGACATGATCAAAATAGCACAATAAACTACCACAATGTGTGTTATTTGTAGATTGGAACCTGAATCACATGATCACTTATTTTTAAAGTGCCAAATTTCTACTTATCTTTAGCCAAATATCTAGTCTCTATGTAACATAAGAAGTTTGGAGATTCATTAGCATGAAACTATTCTTGGGATGCTAAGGTCAAGTACAACCATTAAAATGAGCTAATTGGTTGTTTTTATACCAATATGAATTAACCGCAAGTGCACGGTGTACTATAGCTAGCATAGGCAAGTAAGAGTCGAATATCACAAAGACAATAAATACTAGTAATTATTGTTATCCTATTATCTAGTCTACGAATTAAGTATTGGTTTTTAATCAAAAATAATACTTAAACAAATAAAATAAAGTAGGAAACAACAATGAGAAGAGAACAAACAAATCGCCTAGAAAACAATCAATATCAAGAATTAGTGTATAGGTAATGAATCTCCCTAAAACCATTAGATATTTAACCTTTTATTATGCAATTGTTTTATTGATTATTGGATTGTGGGAATTCCTACCATATGCTAAATAACTCAATTGAGACTACTAACAACTAATCTTAGGTTTATCCATCGAATTACTCATGTTAAAGTTTCAAATATTACTTTACCAATTTGTGAACTCTGTTATTAGATTTGACCCTAATCCAGAGGATTTTTTTTTTGGTTAACCTATCTCTAGATTTGCAATCAACTCTTTTCAATTATAGTAGATCTATTTACACATATGATTTCTTAATCTTTATGTTATGAAATCAGATTATGTGCTAGGGTTTCAGATTTATTAGAACATATATTAAACACATAATTGAATCACAAGAGATCAATCAAAACAATTGTATTAAATAAAAGAGTTAAAACATAGCGTAGCACAAACTAAGGTTCATCATACCTAGACACTAATAAGGCATTTAGTTACACATGATAGAAAAACGCAATCAAACATAAACAAGAAGAAAAAAATAGAAAACAAAGAGTTTATAACTCTAAATCTCCCTTCTTTTCTTTTGAACGTTCTTGTAAGGCAAAGGAATGATGATGTAATCTATTGGATCTGTTGATGATTTCTTCGCATTTTCCACATCTTTGGATCAATATCGCCCTTTCTAAATAATCTATGCTTCAAAAATCGCGTCTGTATATATGCTTTCCTATTTTGCCTCTGCTCATATCTTTTTATAGTAATTTTTAGGATTTTTTAGAGATATACAGTTTGATACACGACCATGTACTGGATTGTGTATATCCCAAAAGCTCCAAAATTTGTGATTCTACACGAGCTGACAGACATACACAGGCTCAAACAACGTCATGTATCTCTTCTTTACTTTAATATTCATTTTATGTCGTGTTTTTATCTGAATTCTTCTCCTTTTGGTCCATGAAGGCAACTATAACCTATAAATGCACTTGAAGCAAATCAAAAACCAAATATACAATCAAAGTATAAAATATCAAGTAAAATACATCAAATATAGGTGTATAAAAATGATTAAATATGTATTTATAATGAGCTTAAACTTTTCAAGTTATCTCTTAGCTTTGTTGTCTACTTAATTTAGATAGAAAGAAATAGGAGGATGTTCAAAGGGGAAGCTAGAGGCAATAATAACATTCTTTAGAATACAATCCAACTTTTGAGAGAATTAACTCATGCTAAGGACATGCAAAGATCCTCATCCAAGATAATGACAATCCGTTGGCATATAATTGCTTGACTTTGGCTGATTTTCCTTTGTCTTGCCAAGTGGCCATAGTATTATCCTATGAGATTCCTAGCTCCCTTTTGAATTTGGCTTGGTAAGCATTCTTGGTTATACGCCGGTGGTTTTTTTTAGCTCTCTACAAACTAATATATTTATGGTTAAATAGTTACTTTTTAAGGCATTTTGTTCAATGGTGCTCGGGGCTCTATGCTTTTTCAATGTCATAGTTTGTTGTCCTCTTTAGACTTTTAATACAATTTACCTTTCAATTTTGAAAAAAATTAAACCTAAATAAACTAATTACCATGTTTATTTTGCTATATTAAATCATCTTAAAATTTTAAAGGATATTTGTGTTATATACAAGGTTTTGAAAACCGGACTGGACCATCTGGTCCGTCCGGAAAAAGTTTGAACCGATTAGTGATCCGGTTCGATTTCACCTAGCCAGTTCAAACTGTTTTTGGTCAGACCAGACAGCCCGGTCCAGTTTTTACTACTATTTCTTTACTCCTCCAAGGATCTCTCCCTTCCTGTCTTTTCAACACCCTAAGTTAACGACGCCTTCTTCTTCTTCCAAATTCAAATAGTTTGTCAATTTAATTCTCTATAGTATTTTCAAACTTAAAATTAATATAAATGTTTTATTTCCCATTAATTTACATTATCTTTAAATTCTCTTGTTGTGAATTTTTAACACACGTGGCGTGGAATCATCAATAGCTTCACGTAGGCAACATTTTCCATTCAGGTTGACATGTTAGCAGTAAACTTCAAATCTTCTTATCAAGTTTGTCTTGGCATTACGAAGACATCAAACTATACCTGCCCAACTCTGTCATGCTTCTTTCTAAACGTAAATAGGGATGATCATGGGTTACCCATGATCTAATTTTTTAAAATAATTTTTTAAAAAATTAAAAATATATAATAATTTATTTTTTTTAATTAGATTTGAGTCTCGCTTGCTCAAGTTTATGCTTACCCAAAAATCAACTCTTTTAAAAAATGATATTATTTTATTTAGAATAATTAGATCTCAAATTAGTTTGAGTCTGAGACTGACCTATAAATCAACCCATTAAAATAAACTAAAAATTGTCATCCTTTAACGTAAGTATACGCTCCAATCAGACAATGTTAATGGCTGTAGAAGGAATGGGTGATGATTAAATTAATACGCAACGAACTCGGTCTATCGTGTTTTTATTCACTTTTAAATTTGAAAGCTTGTTTCTCAAAAGCATATTATGTAGCCCAACGTATATCTCTTCTAGGTATTTTATTATTTTATAGTTTTTTTATTTCAATAATTTTATTTTTATTATTGATTTTATAATTTCTCTATTATGTATTCAGATCGTTTAGTAAGAAGAGAACATATGATCTAGTTGATATTGATTGTATACTGATTTTTTGATTGAAGAAGAAGAACCAACGCCTGATCTTGATTATAATGAACTTGAAAAGATGATTTATGAAGAAAATGCATTTGTCACAACGAATGAATTAAGAACATGTACTGATGGTCAGTTCATATATTATTTTGATCATATTTAAGTTAAAATTATACTGTATTACAAGTTTACAATTAAGAATGATTTCATACATTACTAATTTATAATTTATTTTAATGTAGTAGAAGAAGTTGATGAAAATTATTTAGATAAAAACGTAGTTTACGAATCTTTAAATAACGTTGGAGAATTTGAGGCTTTTGACGATGATGATACACAACCTCTTTTAAAAATACAATTTTGATTTTTATTGTTATTTTAATATTTATATTAGACTTATATTTTTTTATTATTAATTGATTATATAATAATAGACATTGATGTATTTTTATTTCAATAAAATATTTTATTTTTATTTATTCTTATAAGTTTTACTTTTTATTTATTATATACCCGTTTTATAGCAGTTAACTATCGATTGAACTTCTAAATCTTAAACTTTTCCTTGATCAGTTTGATGTCTGGTACAATTTTTAAAACATTACAAATAACTGGATCTTTCGTAACATCAGTGCAGTGCTTAAGAGATACTTTGGGCAACACTACATTCTCGCTTTTGGCTTTTGATAGAACGAGTTCTCTAGTTAGTGCTCGGAGGTCTTCCTTCAGACCGGAGGTTTCTCCACTCTCCATTTTCTTTCTCCACAGTCTATGCTTGTCCGGCGGGCAAGCTCGCAGCAGATGGAGCCTAGGAAAAAGGGCGGGAGCAAAAAGAGAAAGGCAGGAAGAAAAATTAGCTAGAAATAGAAGGGGAAATAGGGGTAAAAGGGTAAAAGTTGTATTTTAATATTTTTCATGAGCACAGGAACGATTAGCTCAACGGTATCTGTTAAATCTAAGGAATAAAAATCTATGAGGTTTTGTTTTCTTTCTATCGTTCCTTCAGAAAAAGATGGAAGACTTTGTCTTCTTGCTAAGAGCAGACTTTACTTCACTGACATGTCCATTCCTATCAAAGTCCTCTCCAAGAGATCCCTGAATCAAGCACGAAGAATAAATCGAAATCAACCATGAGAACCAGTCGAAACATGGACCATTATCAGTACAACTTGTTTCAGTTGATTCTGACTTCTGCAGTCGACAAAAGCGACAGAAATTATAGTGAAGACTTGGTCCATCAACATGATCCTTCAACAAAATGACAACAATACCGATACTGCTCTATCTACTATTGATGCCATATAATTCTAAGAAGCTTATTTGCAAGTTCTGGCAAATATTTTCCTCCATTGAAAGTTATCATAATGTTTTTTGGAAGGAATCAGGTAGAGAAAGATTAGTGTGGTTCTGCCATGTACATCAAGTTATATGAAGTTAAGGACTACGTCTTTCGTTTTCACTGAAAGCTATACGTTTCTTTCTCATTGTGTATAGCTATACAATTCCTGTTTATAAGACGACTATACGTATAACGTAATTGATTATTTAATTTACATTATTCTTAATCCATATTAAAGCTTACAACATTAATTATTTTTTTACCAAATTTTAAATATTTTAATATTTCAATAATTAGAACTAATTTAATTATTAAATTTTGTTAATCACTTCATATTAAAAATTTCACTAGTTTCTATTAACAAAAAGTATACGTTAAGATATTGTAACACATAACATGAGACTTAGTTACATATTTCGGATCAATTGTGTAGGAAAATAACGAAGAAATACAAAAATATTTAATTTCGGTTCTATAACTTTCCAATAAGCTTTCCAAAACTGAAATCAGCGTGAATCCTCCAACACTTTCACAGGATCTACTCACCACGACGTGCATGGTTAACGTCTTTCTGTAGTCTTATTAACTCGTGAACCTCTGAATTGATCAGAATAACTTTACGTTCATTAATTACTTAAGCAACTACAGCAGACCTTAACTGATATATATATATATATATAGCTTTTATATCAAGCCTCCTTATTACATGCTTAATACAGGTTCAGTCCATATTGGCTGTAATCTATTTTTTCTCTAGATTTCAGCCTGTTAATCTAAATCATTTATTGAACTAATTTATTATCTTTATCTGAATTAAATTTAGATAACTTAACCGATAATATATTAAAATATGATAAAATGCAATTAATTGTTATCCACCTTATAGAAGTATGACATTGATGGAATTCAAATTGGCCGTTAATTAGCAAAAGTCTTAATATTTTAAAGATTAGTTTCTTAATTGAAGGATTGAAATAGGAAATCATGTTTAAGTCGAAGGATGAAGAATATATTTGTATATAACTCAAAAACACTACAATAAGGTTACAATACGATACAACGATGTATAGTCTCTTAATCTTTAACCACTTGTGTTTCACACACCGGTTAATAATGTGAGACTAGGAAAATGGTTAAACTAGTACTCAAGGGAACATGAGTGATAGTATATAAAATAAAAGAGAGAGACGCCTCGAGAAGGAGTAATAAATGCAGTGGACAAATCTGGCCCATTGAAACTTGTAAACAAATCAGCGCATATCTGATTCTCCACCAGGCATTTCCCGGCAGCCACAAGTTGTGTGCAAAATCCCTGTCAAGCCAATATGAATCTGGCAACACATTGAAGGGACCATAGATGATGGGCCAATGGATAACAAAATGAGTCTGTCCGTCTCCGGAATAGGTCTGGTCCAGTGCAATTCTACAGGTGGTGATCAAGGGGTCTTATATATGGAAAGGATGGTTATCCAAACATGGAAGACATAACGTAAAGTTGGAGAAAGTGAGTGACCAGAGTTGGTTTTATCATCGCAAGGAACAACATCCATGAGTAGTCAGTGTATGGTACCAACTTGGAATCTAAGGCAACAAAGACAAAAACAAGTCGAAGAAGAAAAAAGCAACACATCCTCTCACGTGCACAAACTGCCTCAGAATCAGAATCCCCTTGTCCCCATGTATGTATTTTATATACCTTATTCCTTTTCTTCTGCTCTTTGATACGTTTGTTTTCTTATACCTTTTCAGTGGAATGATGCTGATTCTCAACTTCTCTATCCTCTTTTACGTTTCATACCTAACCACGAGACAGAAACTTGCGTACAGAATAAGAACCTACGTTTGTATGTCCTAGATTGATCAGTTTCAAGGCTCTGTACGGAAACATATGGCGGCTAGGTGTGCTCTTATCATTTGGTTATGCTAAGATTGTGTTTTTATGTATCATATTCAGGTCTGACCATGGAGTTGCCGAGCTAACGTGGGAGAATGGTCAACTAGCCATGCATGGATTTGGTGGGATTCCTCAATCTGGCCTGACAAAGCCAAGTTGGGTTAGAATAGGTGATACCTTGGAGTCTATAGTCCACCAAGCCACATTTCACCAACAAGATACAAACTACCAGGATGTGCCACAAGCCCCTCCGAATGTAGGCTCCCTTGTGGAATCTTCCGATGGCTCTGGTCATTTAAAGATGGCCTCCTTGCTCATGAAGAAAAATGCTCCACCAGAGACGAATCAGTATGCCAACAGCTTCAGTTGCAGCAGTCGAAATGAAAACATGGACGGTAGTGCTTGCGCGAGTGCTAGAGCCCCAGCCACATCTTGTATGGAAAATGATGATACTACCATGACGTGGGCTTCTTTCGAATTCTCTCGGAGCTTGAAGACCAAAACCACGGAGGAAGATTCAGCTTGCCATGGCGGATCGGTAATGAAACAGATCTTTGAGACTGCGTACTTGAGTGAGTCTGCCAGGTTGTCCTAATAACTAAGGAAAGAAGAAAAGTGTGGGAATCTTTAATGATTGGTGGACCTCCATGGTCTTGCCAACGGTTAATACTGTACTAAGTACTAACTATAGGGCAACAATAACTCATGTTCGGAAATGTTAAACTGGAAGTGCATGTGATAGGTCCACGCTTCATTATATTACATGTTAAATACGAAATTTACTGCAGATTTCCTGCAACCGGTCTTTGATTCTCGGGGTGCATTTGTACAGGAAAATCAACATGAGGATCGTGACACGAAAACTGAAACAGTAAGATCCAATTCAAATAGGAGAGTTCGAGCAGCAGCCATTCATAATCAGTCTGAAAGGGTAGATTATTCTTCCAATTCCAGGATTCTTTGCATAAGCTTGAAGTTTTATACATGCTATGTTTTCTAGTATGACCCGATCACTCAATTTCTAAAACCAAACCACGGAATTTGGTGCAGAGAAGAAGGCATAGGATCAATCAGAAGATGAAACAACTTCAGAAACTGGTACCTAATGCAAGCAAGGTGAGAAGGTCTTTCCATACAAACATATGTGACACTTCCTGGATTTGGATTCTAAAATGAAAAGCTACAGACAGATAAAGCTTCAATGCTGGACGAGGTGATTGAGTACTTAAAGCAGCTTCAGACACAAGTCCAGATCATGAATACTGCCAGGAACATGCCTCAGATGATGGTCCCTTTAGGAATGCAACAACAGCTTCATCAACTGTCTGTCCTTGCCCGTATGGGAATGGGGCCTAGTCTTGGGATGGGAATTGGAATGCTTGACCTAAACACCATGGCTCATAATGCATCCCAAACTCTCCCTCCTTTCATGCACCCTAATCATCCACCACCACCAGGGGCAGCTACCACACCGGCGTTTGTTCATCAGGTACCCTTTGTAGTTCCTCATCCTTTGCTCCCAACACAAGGTCCTGCAACCGTCGTGCCACATGCAATTCCAGACATTGACAGCAAGAGTTTAGCTCCTTTGACAGATCCATATAGCACCTTTGTAGCACAAGTATGTGATACAATTAACTTAAAAGGAAATTCTGGATATAACAACCATGGTTGTTACAATCTTGCTTTGAGCTTTTAACTTGAGATGGTTCTATTTTCGTTTTTGTTTTTTCATGGTGGAGTCGATGAACATGGAACTTTACAGCAAGATGGCATCGCTGTACCAGCAACAAATCAGTCAGACTCAGACCACACAACCCACAAACAACACATCACAGCCTTACCCCAGGTGAAAGAGAACCGTTGCCAAGAGTAAAGGAAAATGTAACCTAAACAGTATACTGATTTCACATATAATGGCTTCAAGATGCTGTTTTCAGTATATCTGTGTTTTTGTTTCTTTCGAGACTCTGCCTATGATTAACTAACTCAATAGTTTGCCTTTTCTTTTATTGATGTAGATCTTATTTTGCAGCAAGTCTCTTCTTTCTAGCTGTATAATAGTTCTAAATAAACTAAAGATTAGTTCAAATTCACTAGAGCTAATCTTTCTAATGTAAGAAACAATATATTTTAGAGTACCTGTGTTAAATTAATGCCCAATTATGTTATCATATGATTAAATTAAATTGCTTACTTCTTCTAGGATGGAAGATCCTGTCACCATGCATGTTCTATGACTAGCTCTTATGTTAGACAGACAACAAATAAAATTAAATATTATTAACCAAAAAAAGAAAGAGAAATTTAATTAAATTATTGGATAAATCTTGTAAAATTTTTAACATTAATATAAATATATGAATTTTTCTCCCACCAAAACTTATGTCTAATGATTTGGTCCCATTGAGAATTATCTGGTCTCACACCTGCATTAAGGGTTGTGGTTAGTTTAATTACATATATAGGAATCTTGCAAACTATATTTCAAATTTGGAACTTCAAAAGTTATTAATATTATGATAAATTATTAAATTACGAAAGTATTATATTTGTTATGCTAAAGTTAAACGTTAACTTATTAAAATTAAGTATCTTAATTAAAAAGATAATTGCAAACTCGATCATAATTCGATCTTATATGAATCAATATTAAATTTGAAAGCGTGACTTGATTAACACATTTATGATTAAAGGTTCATGTTCTTAATTGGAGAATTGATGAACGCTATCTTCCCTCCCTTTCAGTTTCCTTTCCTTAATGAAATGAAGTTGATATGGAAAATGAGCATGAGTTCTTGCCAAATAGCTAACTTACTCCTCGATGTTACATTTCAACCATCCAAACAATTATTGGAATTAATATATGCTAGTATACTCAAGTAGGTAATTAATGAGTTTTCCTACAGTCGGTTCTATTCTCCTCAATTATAATTTATATTAAACGTGAATTTGTGTTGATAGTGAAATGTACAAAATTCTAGGCACATGAATTCCAAGGTTAGCTATTTGAGTAGTCCTCTAATTATTAAATAAAACCCCACTCCACGCATTTCGGGACCATACTTGGCTCGTCGATCGACTCTTTTCATTTGAGAAAGAACTCTCCATCGACTAGGGCATTAAACATATGCAAGTAAAATGATAATGTGTGGTAAGGCGACGTCCCACGATTGAAGTCTTTTGTATTCACTCGGTAAGGAAACGACATAAACAAAGTGACATCATCTGATTTATGCATGGATGAGGTGTAGGCTTTGAACTCAAGGGGGCAGTTTGAACTTATTCTAAAGTGTTGTGCTAGTAGCTGCTGAATCAATGGAATCAATCAAGTAAATAAAGAAGACTAATAGAAGGATACAAAATTTTTATGTAGGAAACTTGAGTGTCGGAAAAAAAAAACTCATGGGACGAAGAAAGCTCGAAAATATGCATTATGTCAATAGAGAAAAATTATAAGTTCTCTCTTACACACACAAACCCCAAGACTAATGAAGAATACACCAATATGATGTTTCAAAGGACCCTCGAGAGATGTTTACATAGTAGTATAACCTTAGGGTAGGAAATCTACCCTGAGTAGGAATTTGAAATAGTGTCAAATAAGGAAAAAAATACCTACACAAAATAAGAATCTACATAGAGTAGAAGTCTTGAAGGCTTGGATCATTATCCCAACAAATCTCTACCTTGACACAAGACCAAAAGTAGGAACTCTCTTCGTCGTAACTCCTGAAGGGCGCTCAAGTATCAAGAATACCGGCTAAGTCCAAGCAACGCTTAAACTTAGCAATAGGTAGTGGCTTAGTCAATATATACCTTCTACCACCTCGAAAAACAATGCGAGAGGGATCTCATAGATCATAATGAATATAATCCAGAGTACCTTTGATCCTTTGAATCTTCGGGGAAGAGAAACTCACTCTAGTTTGATTACCAAAGACACAATGTTTACAAAACTCCATATTACCCCTCTTGCACAAGATTTACATCCCTTTCTCACCCATATGGCTTACGTCGTAATGCCACTACATGGTGGCATCTTGGTGAGACTTATATGAGGCAACATCAGTAGTACCAATAACAGTAGAGCCCTACAACATATAAAGAGCACCATGCCTTTTCCCTTTAAGAATTACAAGATTACCTTGGGATACCTTCATGACTCCACCTTCAGAGGAGTACCTACACCCAAGAGACTCAAGTTTACCAAGTGAAATAATGTTGTGTTTCAAATAAGGAATGTGACGAAGATTAGAGAGGGTTTTAACAACTCCATCTTGAATTTTAATATTGATTATACCTTTCTTTACCACATTACATTATGCACTGTTACCCATAAGGACAACACCCTTCGCAGTTTCGTAGGTGGCAAACCAATCCCTATGAGGACAAATATGAAAATTACAACTGAAGTCTAGGATCCATTCATCTTTGGATCATTTTTTGCCTTGAACAACTAAAAGAACATCACTTCCTGAACTATAATCAACCATAGTAGCCTCGGGGGTAGAATCTAATTAATTACCCCTGTTTGTACCTTCTTTTTCAAGTTTATTTTTCAATTTATAATAGTCTCAGACCTTGTGTCCAATTTTCTTACAATATTTACATGTAATATTGGCATCTCTACCTCTAGACTTAGATTTAGACTTCTTATGGTTCATACTGCTCTCTCCCTTCTGAACAAAAGTTCTACCTCTAACCGTTAAACTCTCAACCTCCTTCTTATTGGAAGCATCAAACTTTTTTTAGACAACAAAGCAAGTTTAACTTCTTCTAAAGAGAGAGTTTCAAGATTACCATAAAGCATGATTTCTTTAAAGTGCTTATACGAATAAGGTAGTGAAATAATAAGCAACACTGCTTAATCCTCATCATCAATTTGAACATCAAGATTTTCCAAATCATCAATAATTAATGGAATTAAATTCTTCAAGATGAGATGGGACAAGTGTACCTTCGGAAATCTTGAGCGCAAAGAGACGTTCTTTGAGATGAAGTTTATTGGCCAGACTCTTCGTAATGTAAAGGGACTCCTATTTCAACCAAAGTCCTGTAGCGGTAGTCTCATGGACTACTTCACGGAGCACTTAATACGTCAAGCATAACTAAATAACGAACAAGGATTTTTTGTCAAGCTCTTCCGAATCCTCTTCTGACATATTGGCAGGTTTGTTTGTCTTTCCATACAAATCTTTCTTCAATCCATGTTATGTAAGAACAATTTGCATCTGGACCTTCCAAATAGCAAAACTGATTTTTCCCTCGAACTTGTCGATGTCGAATTTGGTTGAAGGAGACATGGCGACAAGACTTGATTAACCAAAGCGAACCTTGCTCTGATACCAGTTTGTTGTGCTAGTAGTTGCGGAAGCAATGAAATCAATCAAGTAAATAAAGAAAAAGAGTAGAAGGACACAGAATTTTTACGTGAGAAACTCGAGTGTCGGGAGAAAAATCCACGGGACAAAGAGAGCCTGAAAATATGCATTATGTCATAGAGAAAAATTACAAGTGTTTTCCCTCTCACGCACACAAACCCCAGGACTAATGAAGAGTACATCAATACGATGTTTCAAAGGACTCCCAATGGGTGTTTATATAGCAGTACAAGTGTTTTCCCTCTCACGCACACAAACCCCGGGACTAATGAAGAGTACATCAATACGGTGTTTCAAAGGACTCCCAATGGGTGTTTATATAGCAGTATAATCTTAGGGTAGAAAACCTACATAGAGTAGAAATTTGAAATAGTGTCAAATAAGGAAAGAAAACCTACACAAGGTAGGAATCTACATAGAGTCGAAGTCTTGAAGGCTTAGGTCATTATCCCAACATAAAGTTCAAAAATTAAAGAAGAAAAACCAAGCTTAATTAGGATTTCAATAAACTCAAATTATACTTGTTAATTTTCAATCAGAGTAGGTCAGATTTTGACTCTTTTTTCAAATTTAATAAAGAAAGAGGGAGAAGTAAGACTTGAGCATTGTTTCTCATAGGAGAAAATGACTCATATAATGATTAAAGCATTACTTAAAAGGCAAATTCATCTCTTTGAAATGCAGACTCAGCATTTCTAAGAAATATATTAAAGAAGAGTATTGGCGTTAATGCTTTTCCATGAAATGTGAAGGTCGTCATGATTCCCTCAAGCCCAACTTGTTTTAACAAAATACTTTCTATAGATAAATATGGCTTCAAACAACTTGTTTTGATAAAATAATGTTTATAGATACATATAGCCTCAAACACGCTTATCTCCCAAATCGTGTACTCTTCTGTAATTACTTCATTATATGACATGATCTTTAAGTTGTTGTGTATCAAATTGTGTGCTTAATTTACGCTTTTAATGAAGAACACGATCTTAGACACACCTGTATCTTAAATTTGTAATACGTAACGGTACCTTAGTTACGTATCTCGAATTGAACGTGAAAGGGCAAGAAATAAAAATAAAGAAATATTTGATTTCGGTCTCCATAACTTCAAACGAGCTTTCCGAAATCGAAACGAGCGTAAATCTACTGCCGTCTTTACAGAAACACCTCTCTGAGACACGGGCAATGTCTTTCTATAGTTTTCTCAAAACGTAAGCTCTCTTAATGGGCAGAAAATCCTTATGCTTATGATTGATATAAGCAACTGTAGGAGACCTTAATCTTTATATATAGCTTCAATATCGGGCTTCCCCATCACAAGGTCGATATGGGTTCGGTCCATACTAATTGGGATTCATTTTTCACCCGAATTTTGACCCATTAATTTAGATCATTTATTGAATCATTTTATTATCTTTATCTGGATCAAATTAAACCGATAATTTATTGAAAAATAAAAAAATGCAACTAATAGTTATCCAACTTTATGAGAAAGGACAAAATTGTCAAAAAAACTATGTATCACACTATATTTATTTCATTATATAACACATTCTCTGACTTTATTATGTATTAAGTTATATTTAAATTTTCAAGAGTCTAGCACTGAATATATTCTAAAATATGATCATATATTAATGCGTATTCAGATTGAAAAGCTTTGATAAAAGAGTTTTTATTTTTATTTTTTGTGATCTTTATAATTTTGAAATGATTCATTTATGGGATTTGTTGGCTGATTTACCGTCGGGTAAGAGAGCAATTGGCAGTAAATGGGTGTATAAGGTGAAGTTGAAGTCTGATGGCACGTTGGAGCGTTACAAGGCTCGCCTGGTTATTCAGGGCAATCATCAGAAGCTTGGTGTTGATTATATTGAGACTTTTTCTCCTGTGGTTAGAATGACTACTATCTGTTGTATTCTTGCTTTGGCAGTCAGCAAGCAATGGTCGGTTTTTCAGCTTGATATTAATAATGCCTTTCTTCATGGTGATTTACATGAAGAAGTGTACATGAAGGTGCCTCTTGGAGTTCCGAATCCTGAGAATAAGGTTTGTTGCTTGATGAAGTCACTTTATGGGATCAAACAGGCTAGTGGTCAATGGTACTCGAAATTATCTACTGCTTCGCTGCATCTTGGTTTTGTGTCTTCTAAGCATGACTATAGTTTATTCATCAAGGAGACCTCAGGGCAGATTACCATTGTTGTTGTTTATGCCGATGATATTCTTGTTACTGGTTCTGACTTGGGTGAAATTGATGCTTTAAAGTCTTATTTTCATCGGCAGTTCACCATCAAGGATTTGGGTGTTTTACATTATTTTTTGGGGCTTGAAGTATCGTATCTTGCTAATGGTATTGTGCTTTCTCAGAAGAAGTTTGCTCAGGATCTTTTACGTGATCAGAATATGCTTTCTTGTAAGGCTGCTCCTGCTCCTCTCGCTATGTATCTTAAGCTTGGTCCTTTCAGTGGAACTCCTCTTGTTGATCCCTTTGTTTATCACATGATCATTGGGAAGCTCAATTTTCTGACGCATACTCAGCTGGATCTTTCCTATGCTATTCAGACCCTTAGTCAATTTATGCAGTGTCCTCATATGGCTCATATGGATGCTTTATTGCATGTTCTTCGTTATGTTCGTGGTTCTTTGGGTGATGGTATTTATTTTACTAGTTCTGGTTCTCTTCATCTTCATGCGTATTGCGACTCTTATTGGACCTCTTGTCCTACTACTCAGCGTTCGGTTTCTGGTTATATTGTTAAATTTGGTGATTTGCCATTGAGCTGGAAGTTAAAAAAGCAGTCTACGGTTGCTCGGTCTTCAGCTGAGGCTGAATACCAGGCTATGTCCCAAACTTCCGCTGAACTCACCTGGATTGTTCGCTTATTGGAAGAACTTGGGGTCACCTCTTTAACTCTTGTTACTTTACACTGTGACAATTAGTCGGCTATACACATTGCGAAGAATCCTGTTTTTCATGAACGAACCAAACATATCGAACTTGATTGTCATTTTACCAGGAAAAAGGTTTTGGAAGGGTTTTTACAACTTGCTTATTTACTTATTGCGCAACAGCTTGGTGATGTCTTGACCAAGATTTTACCTTCGCCTTAGGTTCATCGTCTTTTGTCCAGGCTGGGGATGTTCCGGTCACCTCCTCTAGCTTGAGGCGGGTGTTGGCGCCCATTCTGGTTTCCCGCCCTTATGTTTATTATTTTTATTTTCTATTTTTCTATTTTTCAGTTCTAGTTTTTTAGCTTGCCCGCTCAGCTTATGTTAGCTAGTTTTCTTCTTCTTCTTTGATGGATAACCATCGATGGTAGCTATAAAAAGTGTACTGCAACACGTTTCTGAAGGATTCTGGAAATAGAGTTTTTCCTCTCTACATGGTTGACAGTTTGCTTTTGTTTCTGTGTTCATCAGTCTCCTCAGATTTTATCAGGATTAATTGAAATAGTTTGTATTGTTATGGCAAGATTAGTTTGTCCCTGCTGTCCTTTAAACATAATTTCTTATATTTTTTTGTATCATAATCTGTCTTAAAAATGTGAATTGGAATCCCTCTTCTGTATATAACCTTTTGAAGTAATGAAAAATTAAGTAGCATTCCAATCTTCCATGTTCACTACAACAAAAATACACATTTCAAGTCGTCTTTGTGTAAGACGTCGCGAAATGTAAGAGGTTTTTGCGACATCTTTTTAGACGTCAGGAAAGGTGGGACAATTCGGCGACATTCAATAAGGACGGCATTGAATTGCCATATTTTGTGTGTCGTTTTAGTAGTAGGACGTGGCAAAATACTATCCCCGACGTCTTGGAGAGTTAGACGTCGGAGAAGGCCTGAAAATTAGCTTTCCCCGCGCGGTTTATAACATTAATCTCTGCCGCGCGGTTTATAACATTAGCTTTATTTCTGCGTAAATTGACGAAAACCAACATTCATCTCCCTTCCACCGTCCCTCTCCCTGGAGCCACCGTCCCTTCCGCCGTCCCTTCCCTCTCCCTGGAGCCATCATATTCTGCGGAAGTTAGGATCCCCGTCGAGCCACCGTACCGTCCCTTCCCTCTCCCTGGA
>JANIHZ010000008.1:35583616-35599424 GCA_027478365.1 Erythroxylum rufum | reverse complement strand
TAGCTGGTAAGGTGCTAATTCTTCCTGTGAGCTTCTAACTTTGCTGTTCTTTTCAGAAATATGTTGAACCCTTTCTCAAAAGAGGACTTCGCCGCTCACTTTTATATTTTTGTTTGAAGCTTAAAATATCTGTTTTCTTAATGGAACTGAGTAAGTAAAATTATTTTTGAATGATTAAAGGCATATCAGACTTGACCCAGAATAGTCGAATTAAAATGTTGAGGGTTATTTGTCTGCCTTGTGGTTTTTCTCTTTTAACATTTATTAACTCTTCTTCTGAATGCTTGAATTAATTTTAAGAATTTCTTGACAAAGATTATCAATTATATATCTGGCCTTTTTCCAACTAAAGCATTGACTATATTTCTTATACTCTTAATTTTAATCCCATGCAAGAATGTCACAGAAGTTGCTTCACAATTTTGATCATTTAAACTTTGATCTATGCTGATTTCTAGCTGGTGTCGACATGATTTCAAAAGTTGACCAGACAATTTTGTCTCTATTCAGGGATCCTTACTCTAAAGGTGTTGATTCAGATCTGCTCAAAGCTTCTCTGGCCTCACGTGGTATGTGAGTTGTGAAATTGATTCTTGAACTTTAAAGTTAATATTGCTCCTATTATCTTTGTCTCAAAGCTAAGAATTATGCATGGAAGCTTTGTGTAGAATATTATGGAGCAAAATCATATTAGTGAGCTAAAACTTTAAATGATCTCTGTTCATTGAGTAGTAGCATTCTGGTTAAATTATCAAAATGGAAATCCTGTTGGCTCTTTAACAAGGCCATAAGCTCCCTAATTTGTGTAGAAGCATAGTTTTTGGCAAGAGTAGGATTGGACTATGTTTTCCATCTTGAGTTTCCAATGGAGACTATGTCGAACAGTCCATGGCTTCAAGCTGTGAACATTTCTCTGAATCCTACTATAAAAGGCAAAGTATTGCTCAACCTGAGTTATTCTAGTTTTGTAACTTCCAGGGCCCCCAACGTGCAATATGAAACAGAAAGGAGGTGAGGAGGGGACCGACACCGAGCAAGAGAATCCACCTGAAAAAGTTAAGCTGGTCACTTCAGGTGCAGATTCATCTGTAACTTCGATGCAAACTAGTGGAGAGAAGACTTTAAAGGATGCTGTGAAGCCAAAGAACAGAAGAAGAAAGAGGGCATCCTCCAACTTGAATACAAGCTAGGTCTTGTGACTGGAGATATATTCTTCACCTTGTATTCATGGTACTGATTTCTTTACGAGGTTATTTCTTCTCAAAATCTTAATTTCATGGACAAGCTGATATACGAGTTTTTGGATACCCGGGTGGGCTCTTGGGAAAGACTATTTGAATAAAATCTCTTGTAGTTCTGCTGAGGAAAGAATTGCAGATCTGATTTTGTAAAGAGGAAGAGATTATTTTCCTTACTGTAGTTGTGGAATATAATATTGTAGTGTTATATTTTATTTGTTTCTATGGATTACTCTTTTTTTTTTTTTTCTTCTTCAAATCCTAAGAATTGACTCTATGCATATTAGATCCTTCCTTGCAATCTTATTGAATTCAATACATCTGTCATTATTGAATTGCAGATAGTTGAAGGAAGCTTCTTTCAAGTGCATCCATTAAATTGGTTGGTAACCGGCCTTCAAAATCCCATTCAGGTTCAAGGTAATTGCATGGCCAAGTGTACATTGATAGAAACCAGAATCACACTATCCTTCACCTAAAAGGTATGCTTAGCATATGGAGTGCAATTTTTTTGGCACCAATTAATCTTGGAGCTTGATCCCTGGATGCTAAAGTCGCATCACGGCAAGTCATTTTGTATAAATTTGAATAGGTTTTGGTGTTGGAGATGTAGCGTCAATTTCTTATGTGTTGTCCTCATAAACTATCATTTCTCTTTCCTTGACAAAATAACAGTTGATATGTTATTGGTTCCTCTGGCGTGCTTGAGGGTGCATTGTTCTAGTTAGTTAACTATTGAACTTGTGTGACTTTCACAGAGTGAATTTTTGTGAGTTCTAACCTGAATTTTGGAATTGCCACTTTGATGCCACATTGTTTCATGAGTATAGGGACAAAAGGTGTGCTAAAATAGTGGCTGTGGCTGGGCGTGGGCTAGCGAACAGATTAGGTTTTATGACAAAAATGAATGTGTAGAAAACAGTATATAGGCTTGTTCTAGGCACCAATAAACACAACTGCTGAAATCACTGTCAAAATCAGCCTGTTCCATCCTGTCTCAACATGGAGAAAAGCTAATTTGAATGCATTCGACATTCCTAGACAACTCTTATCTGTTGAGTGGCTTATGAGTGGTGCTAGGTTGTGGACGTGAGAAGCGAAAGAGTCCAAATGTCGAAGATAATGCCAAGTGTATAAACTACCACAAGTATTAGAAGATAATATTACCCTTTTTTATACCCCCCTCTTGCTTTAGCCCATGTTCTTGGAAAAAACAGTGTGAAGGACATGTTGGAACAAATTAGCTCTTAAGATTATTAGGACTTAAGCACTTGATTGAAGTTTGTTCTAGGACTAGGGCAAAGTTATGAAAGCAAAGTTGTATAGGAGACACCACATGAGCCTGAAGGCGAGTACATGCACAAGGAGGAAAGTTGACTGATTACAACATAAAGAAATTTAGATACAAGGATGATGAATGAATCAAATCCTGGAAGGGATCATGGGGATGCTGTTCTGCAGGTAAGCAGAAGCAGCTGCTACACCGCTTCCCAGCTTAACAGGGTATCCAACATCCTTGAGAATCATCTCCACTCCCGCTAGACAACCCAACAATTGCAACTGCAGAGAAAGATCAAGAATTAGCAAAGGCTTTTATCAACACTCAAAACAAACGCTTGCTATTATGATAATAACTCATTCACTTCACATGAGAGGAAAGATGAAGCAAAATTTACCTCGTTCAGGTTGCCAAGATGCCCTATTCTGAATACCCTTCCAGCAACTTTGTTAAGACCGAGTCCTAAGTTCATATTGTATCTTTTCCATGCCCTCCTAACAACTTCGGCGCTGTCAGTATGCGTTGGGACTAGAACAGCAGTCACAGTGTCGCTATACCATTCCTCCTTTTGGGTACAATTCTTCAAACCCCATGCCTCAACAGCAAGCCTTTCCAAATTTCAAGGAAACATTACATACATCTCTTCACAGTCAATGATACAACTAAGGTATGATAAACAAATAAACTCTATGGAGAAGAGATAACTCACCTAGTTGCTTTGCCTAGACGAGCATGCCTAGCAATCACATTCTCAAGTCCTTCCTCGAAGATGAGGTCCAGAGCTGCTCTAAGCCCATACAGCAATTGAATGGAAGGAGTATATGGCCAAAACGTTCCAAGTTTATAGAATTTCAAGTAGTCATTCCAGTCAAAGAAGACTCTGACAGACTTTGCAGTCTTAGATGCTTCCAAAGCTTTGGGGCTTGCACACACGATACCAATCCCAGTAGGAAGAGAGAGAGCCTTCTGAGAACCAGTTAAAGCAACATCAACTCCCCATTCATCCATGCGAAAATCAAGAGCACAAATCGATGAGACCCCATCCACAAGAAACAAAGCTGGATGCCTGTAGTCATCTGAGAAAAATGGACAAGCATGTAAACTAACAGGTGTCAGCTGACAAATCAAACCAACTCTTTTAGGATCGTTTATAAAGCTGTATACTTACCGAGTATCTTTCTGACTTTGGCCAAGTTGTTGGTAACTCCAGTTGCTGTCTCGTTGTGAACAATGCAAATTGCCTTAATAGTGTGTGCAGTATCTGCTGCAAGTTTTGATGCCAGAACATCAAGTTTGGCACCTTGGCCCCATTCACTTTCTACTACATCAACATTGAAGCCAAGGCGTTGCTGCTGATCAATCCAGAGCAGACTAAATTGGCCAATCAGGAAGGATACAATTCGGTCTCCAGGCGACAATGTGTTGGTGAGTGCACTCTCCCATGCGCCCGTACCTGAACCAGGCTAGACAATACAATTACCATGACCTCAAAACCACCTATATCATGGCCACTTATGAGCTAATGCTATGTTCTTCCATAGATGAAACAAACTATATAAACTCTTGTAGGCAACAAACTCAGTACCTGTTGTCGGGATAATGAATGGAGTTCCTGAGGTAGTCTTGAAGATCTTCTTCACATCCTCAAGAAGAGTTTTTGTCAGAGCTGGAACAGCAGGAGAACGGTAGTCCTCGTTGTTTCTGTTCATTGCCCTGATGACTGGTTCCGGAATATTAACGGGCCCCGGAACAAAAAGATGATTTCTTCCTGGTGCATAAAAGTAGTCCATCTTTTCCTCCAAGTAATATCACCACCAACAAATTGGTTTTCAACAAGTTCCTGACCGTTCAGAGCGTCAAAGACACCTAATCAAGAAAACAACATTACAAAAATGGCTGTTAGTGACACAGACATGTAAGTGTTTGTTTCTTCCAAATTCTTTCATTTGGGAACTATAGTTCAAACTATGAAAAACTGACAATAGAGTAATGATAGAGGGGAATCCTGCTGGGCATGTACCAAGATATAATGCTGGAATTGATGAATATATTGATTTTTTCCAGACCAAGAAAACATCAAACAACCAATAAAAACACAAAGAAGCAAGAAAGAAACTTTGTATGTCCTTTTGATTATTAAGGAAAGTTGAACAGAGTTGTCTTGACAACAGATATCTTAATCCATCTTCTTTTTCAACACGAAAACAGAAATCGTAACTAAGAAACAAGAGAAAAGGCACGTAAAGATCGTATATTTGTCCATAATCTTGAGCTACAAATATAAATTCCTATGAATTTTCGCAATAAGAGATACAGACGTAGAGTGAAAACGGAAGGTGGCACATGAAACCAATATTAGTTGGGAGGAGGAATATACAGAGCTCATGTTTCAGTATCCAAGTCTACTGAAACTTTTAAAGAACAAAACAAGAACATACTTCTCAAAGCAGACAACACAACAGACATGTTCAGAAAAAATATAAATATAGAAGCCAAATAACAGAGAAGATGGAGAAAGGACAAAAGATTACCTCTGTCTTCAAAGTGTACAACTCTGGCACCCCCAGAAGGAAGAGCTTAATATTGGGGTGGTGACAACGTAGAAAGCAGCCGAAGGGAGAAGTCTGTCCTTATAAGAGCACGGGAGCGGTAACGAACGTCCCATGTGGGTCCGTCTCTCCCTCCTAGGTGGAAGATAAGAGCGAGCCTATTCCAATCCTGCGGCTGAGAGTGACTGACTTGGCAACAAGTCCTTTTTAATTTTTGCATCAGATTTCCATTATTTTGCAATATTTGCGCAGTTGTCCGTCCCTGTCGTTCCAAAATCCTATTTAATTTTCTCTGCTCTTCTACTCTTTCTCAACTTCTTAGATACTTTTAGGCCGCTCTTGGTAAAAAGTTTTGAGAAATTTGGATGTAAATACTACTACTTTTGATTCCTATACTTCCATATTTGCTTTCATTTGAAGAGGTGATAACACACTCTTGTTTTCATTTAAGCTACAATAACCAGTTTAGGACACAATAAGATTTTAACAAGAGCCGTGGGTTTGTGAGAGCAAAATGACAAATGGAAGGGCAAAGTAAAACTTATTTCGTCAATAGATAAGTATTTGGGAGTTGGTAGTGAGAGGTGGAGAAAGCAAAGTGAGAGATAAAGTGATAAAGTACTATGAACCACAGCCTTTCCTGTGACAATTAAGACCACAAGCCAAGTTACTACTTAGACGTAAGAGCATCTTGATTCTTGAATTCCATTCTGACCACAATCTTTTAACGACACGGGCCAAAACCCAAGCCAGTTGCCAGTTGCCAGTTGCCCTTCAATATGCCACAAATTCCATTGGACAATTGGGTGGTCACTATATCAAACAAGAATGGATAACCAATAAACCATACAGACATGCCATAACCAAAAAGCTTACAGGATTTATTAGCAATTAAAGCAAAGATTCTGTTTTTAAGTGGTTTCTAACGGATGCTACGGTACAAGAAACACACAAGCTCATAAAATTTGAGAATGTACACTTTATCATTGGCATAATACATGTAAATTTCCTGTTCAAGATGGGTTTCGGGTTTCTTCATGTCCAAGGTGAAGCTAAGTGTTTCTTTAACCCTAACTATTTAACTATACAAGTAAAAGAAATTACTTTAAACCTCATTTTCTGAACAAACAAAAAATTGTAGCAAGATCCTTTCACCTCGCTCATGTTAATTTGGTATCAGCCTTCTTCCTCAGGGCTCAAACCCTCAGCTGCCTTCCTCTCATAAAAACGTATTTCCTGCTTGGCAGATGTCCCCCCATCAGCCACATTAAAGCAATCAGGAATCTGCAAAATTTTTATTTGATGGTCAAAAAGAACCCCGCTAAATCCAGTGGCTGAAGTAGTAACACATCAGGGAAAGCAGCAGGCGTGTCTTTGATCAACTCCTTTCTTGTCCTCCCAGTGTAAATATTACTGTATACCTGATGAGAAATTTTGTCTAGGTGGAAAACCAGTTTGCCGCATTCGAAATGGTCTCTCGTTAACAAACCGTCTACTATCAGATGGTCCTGCTCCAAGAATACCCAATGAGTTGGGATCAGCTACACGGGCACCATTAATCATAGGTCTCAAGGTTTGAACTTGGGAAGCATTGTCAGTGTCTGCTCTCCTCCGTCGCTTCCATGCTTCAAATTTTCCAGTATCTTGACCTTTGTGAATTGGCTCTGACACTTGATAGGCAGTCATATTTTTATACATTCTTTGCCTCTCAAATTTGCGTGAAGAAGGAGGGAAGTAATTGGGATCGCCATCTCTATCAACATGAGTGGCGGTGCCATTAATGTGGGAAGGCCCAATCCCGATATCATCTTCCTGCTCTTGTTTAAGTTTGGAATATATTTGATGAAGTCTTTCCCCTGACAAATTGGAAAACTTAGACACATATTTCCATAATCGCATTGCCATCCCTGGAAAAAGTTATAAACAATAAGAGAAAGAAAATCATAAACAAAAGACAACTTGAAAAAAGGCCAAAAATCTCAACAAATGTTTTAAATTGGAGAATGCCATACTATCTTGTCTGTAAGGCTCTTCCTCGTATTCCATGACAATTTGATCTACTCTATGCCCAATAAGTTGAAGATACTTGCGAATTTTCAGAAGAACCTGGAAAAAAAGGGAAGTTACAATGATGACGTGTGGAAACGTTTCAAACACAGAATAGACAGGTGAAAAATAGGAGTGAGATTTCTACCTTCTCTTTTGGAAGGTTAGCACTAGTGGTCTGTAACTTCTCGAGTCGTCTGAGCGTTCTAACTTCACCAACCATGACATCCTCACACCATTCCATCCATTTCACTTCCTTAAACTGCTCACACAACTCCTCATTGTCAGACATTTCCCCCTCCTCTTTCACCAACTGTTCAACCTTCTGTGATTTGTGAACCTTATTTTTTCTCATTTGGACGTTGACAGCTACAGTATCACGTTTTACCTTCTTATCCCTGCCGTGAGATACAGCGTTGCTGATAAGATTATCTTTCTCCTTCTTTGTTGCCTTGCGACCAACTTTAGCAGTTGCCTTTTTACCACCAACTGCTGCAAGTTCCTTTAACCCCAAAAAAGGCATTATGCAATAAGTATATATATCCACTAATGAAAAAATGATGAATGATTGAGTACCATTAGAGATAAGCTAAAATTAGAAGGCAAGCACTCATGTTAATCCTGTCATCATAAACAAGTTTTGAGAATGAGCACCATTGAATAAAAACAATGCTAATTGCAAATAGCCAAGAAGGAAAGGTGAAGGGATCTTTCTCCGGGTAAATAAGCTAGAATGACCACTCAGAACTTCACTGTCTTATATATTCTCCGGATTACTTACCATCTCCAGGAGGGCACTGGCACGGTCCCTTAAGTTCGGAGCACGTGGAAGAAAAGTCTCATGGTGCTGAAGTTCCACAGGAGCAATCTTCTTTGTAAGGCCAAGCCTATCATCTAACCTAATCTTTTCCCAATTTCCAAATCCATAGTAATGTATTCCCAAAAGCAATCTTGCATCATCGACTGATTAAAATACATACCATATCAGCTAAAGAAACCAGCTAGAAGATATCTCCCAAAATGGAACAAGAAAATGCATTATGAAAGGACATACTCTGATTCCAGCCACAACCCTTTGACCAGTTAGAAGGTTTGAGGTCCATTAATGCTCGAAATTGTCCAACCGGATCTTCATATCGACTAATTCTCTTTGCCAGTAATTGAAGCTCTTGAACCCGGTTCAGTAGATCATTGGCCTTCACAGGGACACCAAAAAAGTCCAGCAAAGGACCCTATATGTTACCATTTAAAGCTGTTATTTATAAGAATTGGAACACTCCAAAGAAACTATTATGTGAAACAGAAACATTGTTGATTGACAAGACAGTGAACCTTTGCATCCCGATTCCCTGTTTCAACAGCATCCCTGCAGCCATCTATTAGAGCATCAAAAAGCTCAATCTGTGCATCTGGTGGAGCTGTTGCAATCATACCACCAACCTCCTCAGCTATGAGGTCAATCTGGCTTGCGTTCCCAAATTTCATTACCTGTCTCCAAACGGTTAAATGTATGAAAGAAAAGAAGACAAGCAAAAACATCTGCAAACAAAAGGACAGACTAGCATACAAGGAAGACTCAAATAATTAATCAGATTTGAATTCAGAATCTATGACTAGCAATAATTGAACTAAAAAGCTGAAGACAAGCAAGAGTTCTAACTCAAAGAACCATTTATGAAGAAGCATAAAAAACACTCAAAACCAAATGTTTTGAGGAGACGATTCTCATAAACCAGAAAATAAATGCATGATTAACTAGTAAAGTAAATCCAGAACAAAAATTTATATGCATTAATAAAAATTGAAAATGGCACTACTTGTACAAGGGTTTCATTTTATTCTCTCATTACAATTTCTAAAATCAAGATGTGCAGGGCATTATGCATACCGTGCGAGAAAATCGTAAAGCATCTCTCTTAGACAAATTCCCATGAGACCATTCTCTCACTTGTGCAGACGCCCCATCAATCATTGGGGCCAAGGGGACAGAGTAGTCAGTTTTGCGTCGCTTATGTCCCCTTTCTTGTGGTTCAGGAGGGTCAGAACCTTTCTTTTTCCTTTTATTACTAACTTCAGGTTGTGTAGCCTCTGCATAACTCTTAGTATTTCTTGCAGCACGTGGAGCCAGAGCTTCCTAGTGAGAAAGAATACAAGTCCAACTGTGATGACTACAACTTTTTAAATAGTAAAAGCAAATATCTTAGAACAGAGATATGTTTCATACTTCAGCTTGAGATACAGCTTCCGGTTTTATCCAGCGACTCCAAAAACTTCCATCATCTTCAGCACTACAAAAATTGGCAACCTGGACACAGTACATCACATTATTTTAAGCAACAGAGACCAATACACAGCATAGTTAAACAAGCAGATTATAGCATCAAAAGCATTGGAATGTTCCATGCCTTAAAAGCACTCAACAATTCTTGTGCCTCCTCTCCTCCAGCTTCCTTATCTTCAACCTTCTCTGCTCTTTCAAGAATTTCATCAATGTCCATGCTTAAGAGTCTCTTCTTGTTTTCTTCATCATTTCTCTCCTCCTTAAAAAGCTCCTCCGCACCAAATCTCAGAATTGCTGACAGCTCATTCTGCAATGAAAGACATGACAGCACAGATACAAATGTCAGAATGCTACATAAAGATCAAATGAAGAACTTGAATTAGGATTCATATTGCACACATTTGTTGAAATTCAATCCATACAAACTTTCGATAAGAATAAGAAATATAAATGTCGTACTTTGTCAAAATAACTTCCTTTTTTCGCTTCTTTTTTCTCCAATCTACCCTCTGCATTTAACTTTTGTATCACCAGATGGTCTAGCACCTAAAATAACAGATGAACCACAAGTATAAAACACCAAAGGCTTAGATGAAAAATTATAAAAATCACAGAAACAGTGTGCAAACAATATGAAGATATTTGTATCATTGCAACAAACAACTTTGAATGAAGAAAGTTGAAGAAGTTCAAGATATTTTTCACAAAGCTACCATCTTTTTCTTGGCCCGCTCCAAGATATCCTCTTCAACACTTTTGCTTGTCACAAACCGGTAGATATTCACAACTTCTTGTTGCCCAATTCTGTGCGCTCTACTCATTGCCTATATAATTAAACAATTAAAACAACAGCACAATTTCCCTCAAGAAATTAATCAACATAAATGAGGGTAACTATGAAGGAGATTGAATAGCTTTCTCCTTCTATACCTGCAAGTCATTTTGAGGATTCCAGTCTGAATCAAATATTATAACTGTATCAGCTGTCGCCAGATTGATGCCCAGGCCACCAGCTCGGGTTGAAAGAAGAAAGCAGAAATCATCACTGCCAGGTGCATTAAAATGATCCATAGCCTGTTGACGCAACTCCGCCTTCGTACTACCATCAAGCCTCTGAAACTGAAACCCCCTAATGGACATGTACTCTGCCAGGATATCCAACATTCTAACCATCTGCAGTATGTTAACAAGTCAAAATCAGTTAAAAATTTGAAAAGCATGTATTTTACATCAAAATAAGCAACCTCCAGGATGCGTCCAACACCCATCAATCCCGCAGGAGTCAACCAATAAACTAAATTCGATCCTATAAAGAATCAGAAGGCAAGATGAAATCGTCATCTTGTATAAAACTCCAGTAGAGGACATGACACGCCATATAAAGTCTGTAGTCATTACGTAAATTCTCTGACTACTAAAAGCAGGAAGTCGAGAAGATTATAGTGAAGTGCAAGAAAACAGTTTAACACAGCCCTCATCAAGGCATCTAACATGTCTACTACCACTAACCATCATGAGAAAGCATAAAATCATTACATCTAACAGAGACACTTTATATTATTCCCAACTTGGTAATGATAAGCAGTAACTAAGGTAACTAAAATGAGATGCACATGAGCTATCCTAACACAAACCTGCGAAAAAATTAAAACACGATGCTTTGTCTCATGCAATTTCACGAGAAGTTTGTCAAGGATAACCAGCTTTCCACTGCTTAAAATGATTCTCTCCAGTTTGCTGCTATCCTTAATGCCGGGATTCCCACCATAACCATGATCAGCACTCTCAAACAAAAAAGGATGGTTACAACATTTCTTCAACTCTACCACAATATTCAAAAGTGAAACCTGAAAATATGAAATTACCAAAATATGTCAATACTTCCAATAATAAAGATAATTTCAAAAGAATTTAATAAACAAAACAAATCTAAGGCATTTTTCTCAATTACCAAAATGTCAATATTTCTGTTTTTGGCATAAAATCACATATTTTCTGTGACATATCCTCGTTGTCACAAGCACTTTTTTTTTTTTGGGTAAATTATCACAAATCCAAGTTATTAACCCATATATATTAAGATTCACTTATGAGGATATTTTTTCATTAAACATTAAACATATTTTTATATTTCAATAAAGTGTATGATGACTAAAAATTCATATCTTCAGTAGGTCAAGAATAGCAACAATACCAGGACACTTATTTTCTCAACTTAACATTAGCACTCATAGAAATTTCATGAAGTTAACAAAATAAATATAACTTTCCCCATAGGTTGGTAACCTCATTAGAAGTCCAAAATCAATAACAATCAAAGTAACCTGAGACACGGAAGGTAATGAAAGAAAACCAATAAATCAGCATCACATATGTATATTCTTTTGGCCTTAGTACTGCAGTTCATAATTAAAAAGGCAAGAGAGAGAGGAAGCAACTCATCATCAGCAACATTTATAAAGAACTTTCTAAGCCAATATGTTGCAAACTAACAACGAAATAGATACTAGCCTGATTTCCACGAACTCCTTTGTTCAAATCATGAAAGTTGCGCTCTAAAATCCACTTGTAGTATCTAAAAGAATGTAAGCAACAGAAACTTGTAAAATTCATCAATGAATAGAAATAGAATCAAGATAAAACAGCAAATTAAAAATGATACTCACTGCTTTTGTAGAGGGGACATTTCAACTCTCAGAATACGTTCAATCTTCGGAGGCAATGATTTTTCTACATCCTTGATGACTCTTCTGAGGATGTGCGGCCTCAACTCCATATGGAGATTAGCAAGCTAGTTAAAGTATGCAGAAATTATTTTTAAATGAATGAGATAAGTATAAATTTCAGTATTATAATGAAGAAAGATAATATATTTATAACAAAGAAAGATAATGCTACTATTAACCCAGACATTTTACCTCATTTTCATTGAAAGAGCTAAGATTCTTGTAGTTTTGAACAAAATCATCCTTACTCTTGAACTTATCGGCATCAAGAAAGTGAAGTAGTGCCCTGTAAAAATTGAGGAAAGCGGGAAATCAGATAACCGAAGCACCAAAAAAAACCATATCAATAAGAAAAATCCAAATCTTTGAAGGAAAAGAGAAACATCTAGTATCTCAGTTTTCTTATAGCTTATTAATCATACAATATTATAATAATGCTGCACACAATATCAAAAGTACAACCCATAGAAAATCGACAAATCCAAATAATGTAAAGCCACAACTTATATCATCTAATGGATGAAACCCAAGAAAATTTGTACAATCATACGGCAACGACATTGAACCAATACAAATAGCATGACAGAAATCAGGGAAGTTGGTAAACTTCAGACCATTTTAGACCTAAACCCCAAGAGTCTTTCAATGCCAAATCCAAATAGTGTAAAGCCACAACTTATATCATCTAATGGACGAAACCCAAGAAATTTGTACAATCATACAGCAACGACATTGAACCAATACAAATAGCATGAAATAAATCAGGGAAGTTGGTAAACTGCAGAACATTTTAGACCTAAACCCCAAGACAATCTATCACATTGGATTTTTTAGGTTATGTTATATGTGCTTAACATCTTTTAAAACCCCAGTGGTTTACATTTAACATCAAACTATGAGTAACATAACGTTCATGGGTAACACCTTCGACACATAGGCTTTCGACAAATAGGCTTCAAAGAGACCCTTTCATTTAACCATCACCTCTTCTAGAAGATAATTTTGATGAAAATCAGAACAGTGTTTTAGGAGAAATTATTTCCTAATCATGAAATAGGAAACAAGAGGATATCATGGACATTTACTTTAGGAAATTGCTGTAAATAAGGGATAGTGCTGTAAATAAGAAATATTTTAGTTACCTAAATTAAGCTAGGACTTGCGTATATATTCAAAGGCACTTGTGCAAAATAAGAAAAAAGATTACTTCTTTCTTCATGGTATCAGAGCCCAGGACGCTGTAACTCCTGGTTTCTTTTTTTTCTGACACTTGGCCTTCATTGCCAATAGTGCCTTCTGGAAAACAGATGGCTGAATCTATTACCAACAAAAACCCCAACGTGGAGATCTCTTCCTCCTCTAAAATCTCCTCTGTTGGTAATTTCAAAATTTACACCCCTACCCATATTGGTGAATTACAAACCTTGTTTCCCTCGTTTCCATCTTACCAGCTCAATGGTAAAAACTACCTTCACTGGTTACAAATGGTTAAGACTTTCTTTAAGGGCAAGGGAAAGCCTGCTGTTTTGGATCCCAAGTTTGAGGCTTGGGATGTAGAGGATTCCTTAATCATGTCATGGCTTTGGAACTCTATGGAACCAGACATTAGAGGTGCTTACATGTTCCTATCATCTGCTAAGGAGATATGGGATGTTGTTACTCAATCTTATTCTAAGGTAAATGATGCCTCTTTAATTTATGAGATTAAGACCAGAATCTCATCTATCAAGCAAGGCATGCACTCTGTCACTGAATATTACAATCTGATGAAGAGTCTTTGGCTTGAGTTGGATCATTATCAAAATTTTAAAATGCAATGCAGTGATGAAAGTGTAATTACAAAAGTTTGTAGAAAGGGAAAGAATTTTTTAATTGTTAGCAGGTCTTAATGTTGAATTTGACCAACTTCGGGTTCAAATACTTGGTAAAGACCCTTTACCGTCTTTTAATGAGGCCTTCTCACTCATCCAGGCAGAAGAGAGCCGGAGAATTGTGATGTTGGAATCCAAGTCTGCTGACAACTTAGCATTCATGTCTATGAAGACCAACAAAGAAGCCCTTAACCACCACCAACAGAATCCTCAAAATAAGGAAGCTATCTGGTGCAGTTTTTGTAAGAAGCCTCGTCACACTAGAGAGACCTGCTGCAAGTTACATGGGATGCCACAGAAAGCACTGAAAGAAGGGGATGGACAGGCTAAAGCCCACTTCACTAAACCTACAAACTGTGGAGATTCTGATCAAGCTAGATCAAAATCAAAAGGACTTAACAAAGAAGGGATTGAGCACCTAAAGAGCATTTTTAATTCCCTGCAAGGTGTTGATGCATCATGTTCATTAGCCCAATCAGGTGATTTTTCTAATTCACATGCTCTTAGAGCCTCATTAGTGTCTCCTAGGGATTCTTAAGTCGTAGATTCAAGTGCTACAAACCATATGACTACCTCTCATCATTCTTTTATTTCTATAATCCTTGTCCTAGCAACAGAAAAGTTAAAAGATGCAGAGGGCTCTCTTATTACTGTTGCAAGTCAAGAAACCATTCCTTTGTCCCCTAATCTTCTCTTGAAAAGAGTACTATATGTTCCCAAACTTTCTACCAATCTTTTGTCCATTAAAAGATTTACCAGAGACTTGAATTGCTTTGCCATCTTTGGTCCTAATTATTGTGTACTTCAAGATCAAGAAACGGGGAAGATGATTGGGCATGCTATGGAAAAGGATGGACTCTACCTTCTGGAGTCTAACAGTGGAGACAAAACCTCACATCCCTCCTTGACTTTCATGATCAGAGATGCTCTTAACCCTATTTGGCTTCACCATTATCGTTTAGGTCATCCTTCTTTTAGTTATTGAGAACCATGTTTCCTAATTTGTTTAAAAACAGTGATCCTAACAGTTTCCATTGTGATGTGTGTGAGTTTGCCAAACATTGCCGTACTTCCTTTCCTTTGAGCAATAATAAATCTGAATTTCCTTTTACTTTGATTCATTATGATATATGGGGACCTTCAAGGATAGCTAATGTGTCAAGAGCTAAATGGTTTGTTACCTTTATTGATGATTGCACAAGGGTGGGTCACGTGGGTCTTTCTCATGAAAAACAAATCGGAGGTCAGTGAGATTTTTCCTAATTTCTTCCACAAGATAAAAAACTAATTTGGGGTGAGCATAAAAGGGGTCAGGAGTGATAATGCCAGGGAATACTTTAATCAAACCTTATCTTGTTTCTTTCAACGTGAAGGCATTATCCATTTTTCATCTTGTGTTGAGACACCTCAACAAAATAGGGTGGCTGACCGTAAAAATAGACACTTTAAGTCACTAGAGCATTATATCAAATGAATGTCCCTAAACACTACTGGGGAGAGGTTGTTTTAACTGGAGTTCACTTGATAAACAGATTGCCTTCACAACCTCTAGAGTTCAAAACACCAGTAGAAATGCTCCATAATTTCTTCCCCAACTTTAATATAAATAGTCTAACTCCAAGGGTGTTTGGATGTGTAGTTTAGTTCATGTTCATGCTCACAATAGGGGAAAACTTGACCCACGAGCCCTAAAGTGCATCTTTGTTGGCTACTCTCCTACGCCAAAAGGGTATAAATGTTTTCATCCTCCCTGACATAAAATTCTTCATTTCCAAGGACATGTCATTTGTTGAGAGTCAATCTTTCTTCCCTAATCTT
>JANIHZ010000008.1:35565212-35583516 GCA_027478365.1 Erythroxylum rufum | reverse complement strand
ATTATAAAATTTAGAATTAAGAAAAAAAATTCAGAATTCATAATATCATATATATTAATTGATGTATTTCAAGACTTCCAATTAGTCAATTGGGCCCCTTTTCTTGAACTAGTCTGTCATAGATTTAGTGTAGGAAAATGAAATTTCCTAAAGCCTTGTAAGTAAGCAGCTGCCCAATTGGGTCCGAGCCGTCTCCGAGCCGATAAATTTTTTTTTGATACCGACACGTAAGGACACGTGTCCACCACGTGTCCGTTGTGTGTCCGTGTCGGACACACGGACACGGCTCCATTCTGCCGTGTTCGTGCTTCTTAGCTATTAAATATTTCTGTTGTAAAGAGTTTAGTCATTATGTTTCAAATTGTCAAAAAATATCTACAAATCTAAAAGAAAAGGATGCCATATTATTAAGAAACGTCCTACCATACCTCCTAAGACACCCGTAACAACTTTTACTGCTTCAGTTAACACTTCTAGTACTGATTGTTTTTAGGGTACAGCAAGCGGGAAATAAAATCCGTACAGCACGCGTGAAATAAAATCCTATACACCTATTCAATCTTGTAAATGAAGAAATGGTCCACCAAATGATCATTTTTACACTATCTTCCTTAGGACTCTTAGGTACATCCTTTTCTACATCTTTGGTAGTTCAATTCCGGAACTTCCAATCATAGGACAAACAATGCTCATTTCCTTATCAATGTAAACAAATATTATGAAAATCTCCAGATTCACATTGTTGTTATGAACCAATTACCCATCACAGCTATTGGTGATATTTCTGACTAACTTTTTTGTCTCTCCTGTTCTTAGAACTAATCTTGTTTCTGCCATTTAATTGGTTGACAATAATTGTGAAGAATTTTCTAAATCTGGTTATGTTATGCAGAATCAACAATCAGTGAAGACGGTTGCAAGAGGGCATAAGATGGGACATCTTTTTCATCTCCAATTTCTCGTATCTCCAAGTTGCTCGTTACCCTTTATTGCTAGTAATTCTGCTCATGTCATTATCAAGCATGCCATAAACGCATTACAAACAGAATAGTAACACGCACACAAACTAAAAGTTGAAAAGTCATGTTTGAGAGTGTAGTTACAGTTGCTGAACATATATCATGCAAGAATAACCCATATGCGGCCATAATATTATTTTGCATAAAAAAGTAATTTAGTGTAAAATGTTTATTTATCTACAACTAATGAATACAATCCTTAAGCAGGAAAACTACTACTTTCATTAGTGTGCCGATAAGAGTCAAGCTTGGCCTTCCTTAATATTGGCAAAAAAACTTGAATTTACTCAGTTTTCTTACTCTATTTATTTTCTTTCCTTTACCGTATTTGTTTACTCCATCCAACTTTGTCTATTTTCCTCTCATTAAAATTTTTAGTTAATGTCCATTTTGGAGAAAAGGAGTGGTTGACATACAAGCCGAGTAATATATCTCAATCCAAAACTTTAAGTCATAGGATTATGGAATCATTCTTGTGTATATCCATAATTGTTATTTAGAATATCTACTACTTCTATACACTTCAAATGTTTTACCAATTTGTGACCTGTTATGAAAAGCATATCTTACAAATGAAGAAGACAACAAACCATGAGTTTTTGCAATTTTAGGTATTTAATGAAAATAATATTCACAAGAATTATATCTGTATTGATGTCAAGTTGAGAATACTAAGAATCACCTGTCAATGGTTCTTCCAGTGAAAATGACAGGGAAATATCTAGAGTACTTCCCAACACCAAAACGTTCAGCAAGCTGTTGAATTTTTTGTGAATCCAATAGTATCAAAGCCTTCCACAGCTGGCAAAAATCTTGTCTAAATCCTTCATCCAATTGCTTGTAGATTCCATGATCTAGAAGTACTGTACATTTCGTTCACTCTTATTATGATCAACCTCATAATAGAATCACTTTACTGATTCAAGTACTTATTCAACTTAAGTAGTGTAAAGACATACCCAGAGAAAATCCTTTTGGACCTTTTGGACTCACTAATATGTTACCAGGATGGGGATCTCCATGAACAAAGCCATGAATGAAAATCATCTCAGCAAAGACTTCAATCAACGATTTTGCTACCTACAACACAAACTAAGATGTCAAGAAACAAGATCAATCAACCCCATTACCTTGAGCTTTTGAAAGTCAACTCAATTCTTCGATAACAAAGCTTTTGAAAGTCAACTAAATTCTTAGATAACAATTTAAAGACAACTTGACAATAGCAATCAGATAATATCGATAGAAGTTTAAAATTGTTTAGCACAGCATGCAATTTTTGTGCCTTATGACATTTGTCACAATCTTACAAAAGTGAGAAAAACAAGTAATCTCAATTGAAGGGAACAACACTTGCAATTATTCTAGACAAACATACCATGAAACAAAGTAAGGGAATATACCTCTGTAGGATTTATTCCAATTTGTTTCAGAAAGTCAACGTCATCTACCTGAGAGCAGCATTTTGTCAGATGGCACATAAAGCAGAGTGAAAGACCCAACTCAGCAAAGTTTCAGATTTGACTTTCATCTTAAACGTTCACCCTTTAAACAATCTCCAAGTCAAGATAGAATGCAACAAAATAACAATAAATATCATATATGGGAACACTACGGAGACCCTGTCCTGAGAATATACCATTCAATAAATCTACTAATATGTTTACTTTGTTATGGGTAACGTGGTGCTCCATTTTATTTTTCCATTGCCCCTCGGTCAGTTAAACTAGGAACAGTCTCTCTAATCCAATTCCGATCCACAGAGACAGTTAAATGAAAAATCTTTATTGTACTATAATTGGTGTATTGTCTCCCAGAATGTATAGTTCAATGAACAGAAATTCAATAAGACGTGTGCCTTCCACTGGAGAATTGCCATCATTTATTTGTTAAAGAAAACATGAACTTAACCAAGCCTTGATGAATCAAAAGTTTGTCAAACCAGAAACTAATTTAAATTCAATAAACCCATAATTCAAGCTAAGATAGTTTGACATTTAGAGGAAGTGCATATGAGAGCAAACTTTAGTATAAGGACAATAACATCCCCTACTAGCTCTTGGTACGGGTTTAAGTCATGGACAGTGTCCTTGCACATTAAAAATAAGGTTAATTACAAGTCATCCATATCAAATCCTAGGATGCTAAAGTCTCATGCAGCAAGGTTTTTAGAGACTGTTATGAATACGTAATGATTTGTATTTACCATACACCTCTATTTATATACATGACGTATGCCTAAAGACGGTTGGGAGATAATGTCAATCCCTACAATCAAGCTTCTTACAATCAAGTTATAATCCCTATAATATCTGTACATTAATTCATAATCTGTAACAGTAACACTCTCCCTCAAGTTGGAGCATAGATATTGATTATGTCAGTTTGTTACACAAATATTCAACCCAGGTCTCATTTAGAGCCTTTGTAACAAGATTCCCTAGTTGTTCTCCAATCTTCACATATCCTGTAGATACTAGATTTTGTTGCAACTTTTCACAAACAAAGTGACAATCGATTTGAATATGCTTAGTTCGTTCATGAAACACAGGATTAGAAGCTATATGAAGATCAACTTGGTTATCATACCATAATTTTGTTAGCATATCAACTTTAAGCCCAATTTCAGTGATATACCCACATTATTTCACATATAGATTGAGCCATAGTTATGTATTCTAATTCTGCACTCAAGCGAGATACAATATTTTGTTTCCTATTTTTCCATGAAACCAAATTTCCCCTAACAAAGACAAAATAGCCTGTGGTAGATTTTCGATCAATCTTGGACCCTACCCAATCTGCATCTAAGAAACATTCTATACGAATGTGACCATGATTTTTATAGAGTATATCTCGTCCAAGTAATTCCTTCAACTAACACAAGATTTGCTCCGAAGCAAGCCAGTGATGGACTACTAACAAAGACATAAATTTACTCACAATGCTAACTAAGTAAGCAATGTTAGGACGAGTTATTATAAGGTAATTTAGTTTCCCAACCAGTCTCCTATACTTTTCAGGGTCTTCAAACAAATCTTCATCTTTTGTGAGTTGCATATTAAGTGACATAGGGCAGGTTCAAGCATTGATAGGTGGTTGACCACAAGGTACTGCACTATGTTTCTGGGCAATCTTATCACTTGGAGAAGTAAGAAGCAATTAGTTGTGGCTAGATCAAGTGCTGAGGCAGAGTTTACAGCTATGGCTCATGGTATATGTGAGGTCTTGTGGATTCGTATCATCCTAAATGATTTGAAAGTTAGGTGGCAAGGACCTATGAAGCTCTATTGTGATAATAAGTCAGCTATTAGTATTGCTCACAACCCGGTATAGCATGACAGAACTAAACACATTGAGATTGATAGGCACTTCATTAAAGAAAAATTGGACAGTGGGCTTATTTGCACCCCATATGTTCCCACTGCCAAACAGATGGCAAATGTCTTGACTAAGATGGCAGATGTATTGACTAAGGGGTTGGCAAATGCACAATTTCAAGATGTTATAAACAAGCTGGGAATGCAAGACATCTACGCACCTGCCAGCTTGAGGGGGAGTGATGAAAATCAGAACAATGATTTAGGAGAAATTATTTCCTAATCATAAAATAGGAAACAAGAGGATATCATGGATATTTACTTTAGGAAATTGCTGTAAATAGGGGATATCTATGACTTGTGTATGTATTCAAAGGCACTTGTTGTGCAAAATAAGAAAAAAGATTACTTCTTTCTTCACAAGCTATTAGGGACTGAGAGACAACCATTCAAGTGATACAATTTCATCTCCAGAGGGCTATATAAAAGAATGCAGCAATAGGCCAACTTACCAAACTGCAATCTTATTGACAAGAAGTAACCAAAAGTATGGACTCTTCAATATTGTGACAGAGTGACATACAAGCTTGAATTTCCATCTCGCACCCAAATTCACAACTCATTCACAATGTGTTTCACATGTCTCAACTTAACAAATACATTCCAACAAGGAAGTTAGCTCTTCCAATTTGAGGTCAGAGTTGATAGCTGAAGAAAAAGTTCCACGCGCTAAACTGGAAAGGAGGTTGGTGAAACATCATAACAAGTTAGTCAGTGAAGTTTTCGGCAGTCAGCAGACAACGTAGTCCCAACTTAGGAGTTTTTATCTGATTTTTGGCAACAGTTTCCTATGACAAGGTTCTATAAGAGGGAGCTATTGCTATACTTTAATTCTGGAGTGGAGTGGACTGTTGGGATCAATGAAATGAAATTGTAGCTTGCTATGTCTTTTACCGAGAGGAAGCTGCTATGTCATTTTATTTCTTTCTCGAGTATTTGTTGTAGCTGGTCATTACAAATGCCACTAGCGTATTGATCACTGTTTAAAAGGCCATTATCAAGTTGTTAATCCAACATATATATATGGTGCAACAAACTCTAAAAAATCTATCGAATGAAATATAAATCTCAGTCCCTTCTCTTTCTTCTAGCTTCTTCCTTGATTTTATTCTTTTTACTTAAGTGGTATCAGATTAACTAGTGTTCTGTTCCTACCTATTTCCATGGTTATTTCTGCCTAAAGTAATCTTGGTTCTGTTTATAAAGTGATCTTATGCCATGAAGTTTGGTAGGATGCTTATTTGTCTTTAGAGCTGAACTTGTCTCATATACAGTGCATTGATTGCAACTTATTTTAATAAATGTATTTCTCTAGCCATTTGATTTTTTTGGCCATCTTTATACTATTATTATCATCTTGATTTTTATCCATGTATTTTCAACACACAAAAACATGCTTTTTATTAGGGTAACAAAGACTGGAGTTCTTAAGTTAAAAATTGTTATGATGTGGGAGATCATCCTGTTCTTCTTCATCACTGTTGCCCTTAGATTATCCTCCACCTAATCAGCACTCTATTTCTTCATCCTGATCTGCCTGTAACGCAGATCTCTTATTCACTTTCTAATCTTATTTTTCCTTTTATCTGTCGTTGCCAACTACATAGAAGTCATAATTATTGCTTTTTTTAATCAAAGACTAGTGGGAAGACTAATTTATTTGTCACATACCAGGCCTGACATAGCATATGCGGTAAAAGTAATTAGTCAGTTCATGCATGACCCTAAAAATGTCCATGCATAGGGTATTGAGGTACCTTAAAACTACCCCTGGCAGAGGGATTATGTTTAAGAAAAATGACAATAAAACAGTTGAAGCTTATATAGATGCCGATTGGGCAGGTTCAAGCATTGATAGAAGGTCAACCATTGGGTATTGCACTATGTTTTTGGGAAATCTTATAACTTGGAGAAATAAGAAGCAATCAGTTGTGGCTAGATCAAGTGCTGACGCAGAGTTTAGAGTTATGGCTCACAGTAGCTCTTGTGGATACGTATCATCCTGAATGATTTGAAAGTTAGGTGGCGAGGACCTATGAAGCTCTACTATGATAATAAGTCGGCTATCAGTATTGCTCACTGTTGAGATACTAAACAGCTGTAAATAGATTATACTTGGATATAAATAGGCTGTAAATAGATAAGACAAGTTTGAAATCCCTTAAAATTAAGGGATTACATTAGATAGCTTTAGATAACTTTCCAGATTTAAATTCCTACTGGTAATGTCCTATATATGGCTGTATACTCCTATTCAATACATGAGAAATAGAAAAATTATTTCCCACTCTCACAACCCAATACAACATAACAGAACTAAACTCATTGAGATTGATAGGCACTTCATTAAAGAAAAATTGGAAAGTGGACATACTTGCACCCCATACGTTCCCACTGCCAAACAGATGGCACATGTATTGACTAAGGGGTTGGCAAATGCACAATTTCAAGATGTTATAAGCAAGCCGGGAATGCAAGACATCTATGCACCTACCAGCTTGAGGGGGAGTGATGAAAATCAGAACAGTAATTTAGGAGAAATTATTTCCTAATCATAAAATAGGAAACAGGAGGATATCATGGATATTTACTTTAGGAAATTGCTGTAAATAGGGGATATTGCTGTAAATAGGAAATATTTTAGTTACCTAAATTAAGCTGGGTCTTGTCTATATATTCAAAGCCACTTGTTGTGCAAAATAAGAAAAAAAATTACTTCTTTCTTCAAATTTTCAACAAGGCAATACAAACATAAATGACAAAACAACACTAAATAACTTATATAGCTTAATTTTTGAGAACTAATCACTTCTAATGAACAACTAACAGGAGTTACTACCCAACATGGAAAAGTGCTTGCATGTTCAATATCCCCATTATGATCATAATAGGAAGTTAGATTCTTATCAATATCCAGAGTTTGCCTATTGCACTGACATAAAGATCAAACTTTTTCAATATCTGACTATAACCTCAACACATAAAAATGCAGCATTTGAAATTTGAGACAGCGGTAAACACATCAAGTGGGAAAAAAAGACTACCAAAGCTCTTCCACACTGTTCTGCAATGGAGTGCCTGTAATCAGCAACTTGTTCTTGGTGCTGAATTCCTGTAGGATAAAACAATTTTGAGAATGAAAAAAATCGAAAACAAATCAAACATGCAGGTAAAAGATTGAACAATTAGAGAACTGGCATTACCGAAAGAGTGGTATATAGCTGGGCCTCGCTATTTTTTAACCTGTGAGCTTCATCAACCATTAGGTAATTCCACTTGATCTTTGAGAGTACTACCTTGTCCTTCAGGACAACTTCATAGGTAGTTAACAGCGTATTGAATTTTATAGGTCGGCCAACTTTCTTATCATTATAAAATTCATACTGCTGGCAAACCTGCAAGGAGGAGAAAGTGCATACATCTGTATGTGGAAAATAAAAGACGGAAGGAAAATGTAATAAATTTTATAGGTAAGTCGTCAAAGTAGATGGATTGGAATGGTAATGGAGAATAGCTAACCCTCCATATACAGATTGTTATACGATTGTTATAACTCAATCATCACTGAAGGGGGATAGAGACAACCTCTAAACTAATTTCTTCTGCAACTATTGATTTCGGTTTCAAGACCAGAAAGTGACTGAATTATCTTCTCTCTATCATAACAAGTCCACCAAATACAATTTATATTGGAGTTTTCATTGGGCTTTTTATAACCTTTTCAAAATTACACGAATATATTCATGAATAAAGAACCTCACTTGTTTTCAATTTACTTTACAAGTAGATACTACTAACAAACACAAGGTAGAATCAAACTACTAACAAACGCAAGGTAGAATCAACACTAAGAAAATGGGATATGGGCTTTTAAGTTGTAACTTAAAAACCTATATGTATGAATTACCTCTCTACTAGCACGGGTACCAACATACACAATGACATTCATATCAGGAAGCCACTTCCTAAACTCCTTGGCCCAATTAGATAAAGTCGATAGTGGCACAACAGCAAGAAAAGGCCCAGGGATTTGTTGAGCATTCTGCAGGGAAAACCAAAAATAGTTTATTTGATACATCTAAAAAAGCGTGACTAAACAATTACAATACAAGAATAGACAAATAATTTACCTGTAAAAAACCAAGCATGGACACAGACTGGACAGTTTTGCCAAGACCCATCTCATCAGCCAATATAACATTTGTATCATTCCTCCAACTGTCACATGTGAAAGAAACCACAAATTTTTATTTAATTGAAAAACTTGCAAAATAGACATTTCCCATAACTCAAAATGTTACCTGTTAACAAGGAAGTTCAAACCCTCGAGCTGATAATCACGAAGCTTTCCTCCTCTTAACCATTCAGGTTGTTCATCAAGTTTCCTTAAGCTTGCTGAAAATTTAGTTTGCATATTAAATACCTTCTTAGGAAAAAACCATGTAGAGCATGCAAGTTTTACATGGCAGATGAAAGAACAATATTCATTCAAATTCATCAAGTTTCCTTAAACTTGCTGAAAACTTATTTCTGCACGTTCTTAGGAACAAATCATGTGGATCATGCAAGTTTTACATTAGCATATAAAAGAAGTTCACTCAGGTTGTTCATCAAGTTCCCTTTAAATTGCTGAAAACTTATGTTTGCACATTAAATCTTCTTAGCAACAAATTATTTAGATCAATGCAAGGTTTACATGACAGCTAAAGGACAATATTCATGAAGGGAAGCAGAGGTGTGAGGAGAGTTCACAAAAAGTATGAACTACACATGGATCATGTCAGCAGATTTTGGGATCAGGAACCAGAATTTGAAGTAGAACAATATAATATGAAGCAAACTGTACCAAGAAACAACTATCAAGATGTCATTTCTAATACTGAATATGTAAATGAAGTTTAAAATAGCAAACAAGAATATCTCAATTCTCTGTGTACAAACAACTGCACTAAATCCTCAACAAGTTTTCTAATTGGTTATGTTACCAAATCAAGAAATAAATAGCAAACTCAAATTAACCATACCTTTCCCTTTCTTACGCTGGAGATCCACCATTTTCCCTTGCACGGCCATTGCAGCTTCACGTGCCTGCTCACAGAGTGCAAGTCAAGAAGCATCTTGCAGGTAAAATATAAAATGGGACAAAACTACACTGATACTGTACCTTGTATTCATCAATTGCATCTTGTGCAAATGCTATATCTTTATCCTTTTCCCTGAAACAGGCATTGTTAAACATAAGTTTGAGAGTAAAACTTCATATCATTGGCTGCATGCAGAGTGTACAGAAGAGAAGCATCAAAGGAAAGAACAGAAGCTTATGACTAACGATGAAATTAAGAATCCAATAAAAATGTGAAATGTACATAACACTTTTCACAGAAAGGCATGGCTTAAGCAAAAATATTACACCAGTCAAAAAAAGAAATCATACAACAATATGGTTTCAAATACCAGGTTGCTTCAGCATAAGATAGTCCTTGCCACTTTACTAAGTACTCAGGTACAACATTGTCGAAGTTATCTTTACTAATTCGATCAGCAATAACTCTCTCCACCTTAAAAAGCACAGTGAGATGAGGAAGAGAGTGAAATTTTACAACTATGCCCAAGAAATAATGAAAAAAAAACAAATTTATAAAAATTAAACCTGACTGTTTTGCTTGATTAGATCCAAATCCATTTCCTTGCTCACATCATTGACCTCAATCTGGCAGGTTAACACAAACCAAATAGAAAAGCTTAATCATCACACAACATTTATTTTCTAGCCAGTTTTATATACATGAGAAACTTCAAAAGAAAAGGGAAGGAACTAGAAAAATGATCATTTATAAAAGAGCAGTTGCTTTAAATTAACCAGCTGGCAAACATCTATTCCATATATATTAAATATTTGAACATCCTTGAAATCATATCGGTCACATCAAGGGGGAAAAAAACGTCCCAAGAAATCTAACGTTTAACATTATTCTAGTAGCATTCTTATGGTGATCCTCATCCTTGAAGTTGCACTTTGTTCTATGACAGAGGTAATATAAGTTTTCCAAGCCCATTGTACCTTTGAACAATCAAGAAAATCAACTAAGCACCCACAAATTGTTGAAAAAAAAATTCCAACGATGCAAGTGGAGCTCTGAAAATAAATTTAGAATAATCCCAAAAAGCCTAAAACTAAGATGATACTGCTAGATTTTGAGACCTCTCACTAAATGTTTTCATCCTTCAAAGGGAATTCCAACATGTAAATCTTCATGCCAATTAAATTCAGGGTACGTTAGGGATAACCAGGATATGAATCTTCAGATAAGAATGATGGCCTTAGTTACTCTTTGAAAAATAACCAAGTTCAGGACACAAATGAACTCCAAAAATTGTTATTAATACACAAGAACTTCGGAATTGTCATTAGAACAAAAGACTTACCTCCTCGCGTGTAAGCATTCTCCTATATCGCACATCTTCCATCACCTTTTTGGTGTAGTTCAGTACCTTCTTAAAACCACTTAGCTGAAAGCACAAGTAAACACAGATTCTAAATAGCAAATAGAAAAAAAGTTCACCACCAGAAAATTCCAAGCAAGGCAACAAATAATTTGCACACAATTAGTACATGAAATCACCATCAAGCAACACATAAAGGCAATCATACATTTTGCAGTTCAGAGAATGATTTCCACTGACAGTGCAAGTGTGACTGGCCTTTCCATTTTATCAAAAATTCCATCTGATTCCAATCTGGCTCTAACTCAAACAAGTGGTTCAACAGAACAGGTTCTGTTGATCTATTGTTCCTTGCAGCATCTTCAGCCATACCTTTTGGTTGATGCCATAGAACCCGTTCAATGGAATCACCATCTTCTTCTTCAACTTCTTCCTGAACAAACAATTTTCCAAAGAATGAACATGTATCATACATGTAGAACATGGCAAAGTAAGACAAATTTGGATGTTTCCAACGACATGCCATATTGAAATCCATGATTAAAAGGAATCAAGGCACATAAGCATCTGCGGAACCATTACAACTAAAATAAAAATGCCCAACAGCACAATTATCTCTCAATCCCAATACAAAAATGAAGACATGAAGTTAGTACCCACCATCATGGAATTGCAATTTTGGATAAGAAAAATCGGGAATTTCTGTGAGGTATGGTGATGCAAGGAACTAGCACCAGACATTTATAGTTTTTCAAACCGAAAAGAAATAGGAAATTAGCAAAATGTACACCAAACTCAATGTTGTTGACAATTCTGAAACTATGAAACAGGTAAAAACTAAAATACATGAGGAAGTCAGCACAAATCATGTCAAACGCAAGATTGATGACATTTCTGATACTATAAAGCAGCGGAGAGAAGAACTAAAAAAATCTGTGAAGAAATTAGCACAAGCCACATCAAATGCAAGGTTGTTGATATTTCTGAAACCATAAAGAAACACAAGAAAGAATTAACACATCCAAAGAAGTCAGCAAAGCCAACATCAAACACGTAGTTGTTGATATTTCAGAGAACATAATGATTGAAATCAATTTAAAGTATACTACAGGAATAAACCCCAACCTAGCTTCGTGGCATAGTAGGGAATTGTTATTGGCTTAGGGATGGAGGCGTAGCCTTCACATATGCGGTAAGTTAGCCATTTTTAGTTCAGTTATTGTTTATCCTCAAGAAAGAGTTGTTGTCTATTAAAATAGTTAAAGTTGGTGTGAAAGAGTTATTATCTACAAGGAATAATCAATACTAGATGCCTAGTTTAATAAGGATTTAATAATAGTAAAACTGAAATATGTGTATATATATTTCAGTTTATAAGAATGATGTTTTCTGAATTCAGAAATTTCTTGAGGAAGTGCGAGCCTTTCTCTCTCAGAGTGATTATATTATAGCTCAGACATCTTGTTGTCCGTTATTTTGAATTCTACCAAGCATAAAGTTTGCAATCTATTTGTTGCAATCTAGAACCAAATTCTTCTGCCTAAATTATACAAAGCACCAGGTACAAAGTTATGGTCCAAAAAAACATTGGTTAACCACATATGTGAATAGTATATATGTTTTATCACCTTCGAAATTAAGAGAGAAAGATGATCAGGCTTGACTATCTACCATGTAATTAACCAGTTGCATAAATAGGATATGTTGCTTCGTACGCAAGATGAAAAGACGAAAAGAAACAGCCAAAAGTAGAAACAATTAATCAACAAGGTCAAGCAAACAACATTTTCTGCAAGTCTCAACGCAACATTACCAAACCTGTTGGGTCACAAGGCATTTGTTATCAATTCAAAAAATAATAAGAGCAACATACATTAAATAATCACAAGTTTATGGCACCTTTTGGGGCTTTTTCTTCTTCCCTTCATCTACTTCTTCACTCTCTTCACTTTCAACATAAGAGACCTTGCGAACCGACCGACTAGAAGTTCGAATCTCACTGCTTTTTCCATTAAAATTATTTGACAAAGTGGAACGAGCAGCAGATTTACGAGGATGTGCTACTCTTCTAGTCATGTTCTTGAAGTCCTCATCAAGATCACAGTCTGTGTCCTCAGCTGAATCCTCATCCTCCTCGAATGAACTTTTCGCTCTCTTCAATCTGCTAGAAGCCTCATGCAATGACTTGCGTTCTCTCACGGACTTTGTAACGCGTCCACCTTTACCACGATGTCCACCCTTAGGTTTCCTTGTGTAATAAGAATTATCATCATCTAAGGCATCCAAATCATCCTCACTGTTCTCATCTTCATCTGATTCTTCAGCTTCCCAGTCTTTGTCCTGCTTACAATCATAAACCACCTTGTCTTTATTATATTGAGAATGATTTATCACTTCATTATCTAATATGAGTTCACCCGGTAAAATCACACTACACACCAAGAACAAAAATAAGAATATACATATGATGAAATGCATATAATGCATGTCACCCATGCAATTAATTTGGTCCCAGGTTACAGAAAAAAAGTTTGTACTAGCATCTCACAAGTTAGTCCCTGTTGCACTTTAAACATAAGCCAAAAAGGACACCATTTAGGATGATTATATCTCTCTACAAAAGGAAAGTAAGATGATGCAGCATGTGCAACCACCATAAAATGTTTCATCCCCCCTTCCTTCCCTATTTACTTACCAATGCAACAGAGACAGTATAGTATAAGTCAATAGAATAGCGGACACAGTTTTAACAAGTATGTTTTCAAATTAGAACTCACTTCTGAGCAGAAAATATTTTTCTACAATCCAAATCTATGCATCCAAGCTTCCCTTTATGAACAAAACATATTCTAAAGCAATTTAAGTCGTGTGTCCAAAGATTGATCACACTTTTTCTTAAATTATCATTGTCAAATCAAATCTAGTCTCAAATTCCCATTCACATGTCATGAAGAAATTTCTTCTTTACTTTAATGAGTCCATCGCAGAGGATGAACAAGCTTAAAGCCAGCATGGCACTGGTAGTTCAGCCTCTTCAATTCACAGAGCTAACTTGCTTTATGTCATATATAGTGCCTTCAGCTTCCAGTAAGTAATAAATGAAAGCTCTAAAATAGGCATATATAGCTCTTACTTTGAGCACATGGAACAAGGTATAAGGAAGAAATACTGTTTGTCATTTTGTTTTACATAAAACAAATCTTATCAAAGGATCCAAGGGCACTGAAGGTGCCAAACAACAAATGTTGAAGCTCAGCTGTACACTGGTATATTAGTGGATGGTACAAACCTGACTCTCCTTCTCCAGGACACATGGTCAGAAATTAACCCATATATATTTTTTCCATAAAAATTATAACGGTACAAAACAGAACAAGCCCATGGAAGGCACCAAAGCTTAGATAACAAAGGGAGATGAATGGCACAGTTGCAAGATTAAATAATCTCAATGATGCCCAATCAGCATATGCTAATACTATATCAAAACAATGGAAAAGGAATAGATAACAATTATGATAATGCAAGGATGATAACCTTGCTTCCTTGCCGAGCACTTGTGACACCATAATCAGGTTCAAAGTCTGCATCATCTGGATCATCCTCTGTATAGGATTCAAAAGAAAAGGGAAAAACAGACTTAGGATTTCATATTGGAGGGACAAATTCAAAGTCTGGAAAATAGGTGCATTTTTTCCATTCTTATACAACTTAAAAAAGGATATTAACATTTAGTATCAGATACATAGCAATAGCAAAGAAATTACCATCATCTTCATCTTCTTCCTCATAATCAGCATCACCATCATCATTGTTGTTATCTTCAGTATCATCATTGCTGGGTAAAGCTCTTGAAATCCTTGATACATTATTATGCGTTACAGGGGGCATTTGTTGTCTTGAGTTCACTCCAACAGAACGGTTGAACCCCCTGTAGTGCATGGAGTCACTTTGATCTTCGCCATCCTGCTCGTAGTATTCATCAGATAACATCTCCTCTGCAGGAACATCAGAATGGCCCTTTTGTCCCTTACTCAGTTCTTTTTGCCCCTCTTCATCTTCCGACACTAATTTATCATCTCTTCCATCTGATACATTATCTTCCGAGCCTTCTGCAAGTTTATAATCTGATTTTGAATCCTGCCCAGAATCTGATGCACCCTGAGAGCCCATAGGTTGGCAGTCCTTCCAAAAACTCGAACCCCACTTTCCAGCTGCATTTCTCCTTCCAGGAGGCTGAAAATGAGAATCACTCAAACTTACGTCGTTGTCAGGTACTGGACCACCATGGAATCCAACAGCATTATCTGGCTCCCCATCACTTTCATACTGTGCATCCATATTCATATCAAACTCTCTTCCACTAAAGCCCCCATCTATATCTTCACTCCCTACCATTCTATTGACTTGTCGTCCCTGCCCCTTTTCTTCTAAGACACTGCGTGAAACTGTTTCGTCAGAGTAGTTCCTAAAGAAGGCCATCCTCCTACATGGAATTTTTTAAATGGCAACGTTCTAGCATCCAAAAAGCATTATGTAGACACTGCAGTGTATCATGTTTTCTTCCAAAAGTATCTCTAGAAAACAAAAGCAGCAAAAAGATTAAAAGAAACGTCAACTAAAGAAATTAAATAGATGAAGAAACTCAAAATTCGGTAAATTTATAGGAAATAGGCGTGGCAATCTTTTTTCGAAGAAACAAAAAGCAAGGTTGGTCGACAACTGCTCTTCAGTGCTTAATTTCAGACTACAAGAAGGGGAAAATTGTACATCATGCATAGGTAAATAGAAAGATCACTGCTTTTTCAGGTGATAATAATCGAAAAATCAGCATTATATCTTCGTCCACAAGTAACTAGCTACATCCATTTGCAAAGCAAAAGTCAAAGTTCAAATAATTTGTCATCAACAGTCACAGACAAGACACTACAAGACCTTCAAACGCAGAACTGAAGTGACATACTTGGAAGATCAAACAGTCTCAGATGAACGAGGGAAGTGCGGACTGTAGTCCAAAGCAGCAGACTAAATGTCAAAACAAATATCGATTGAAAAACCACGAGAATCCAAATTCAACAATCGCTAAACTCATCCAAAATCAAAGCAGACGATAAAAGGGAACCGACGGGGCAAACTACAGATCCATGAGCAACAAGGTAAAATCAAAACGGAATGAAACTTCGGAAGTCTGAGAGTTCCAAATTGGAAACCCTAGAGCGCAAAACGAAACTTAAATCCGAAATCGCAAACCCTAAACTCACGAAACACAACTTAAACGGGAAAATCCGAGCCGAAAATCAAGGCACGTGGTTTAGACAAAGGGAAGGCCAAAGCTAACCTTTGTATAAAAAATGAAGCGTATAGACAATGACTGGAATGCGATTAATCAGGTCAAAGAGTTCCTTTCAACATGATAGGGAGTGCGCAGGTTAATAATTGTGCGCACCTTTCAAATCGCCGGAAACCAAATCGCCGGCAGGAAGCTAGCGAACGATGTCGTTTAGGTGCTTCCGTTTCCAAGTTTATTTGAATTAATTCAGGTACAAAGGTCTGGACAGGCTGTTCGACGACGGCGGCGATGGCGACCGAGGCCGGTAGTGAGAGGTTTAACGGCGTGGCGATTTGATTGGGTTAATCGTCGATTGGTTAGAGAGGGAAAGAAACAAAGTAAAACAAAAATAGGCGTTTCCTAGAGAGAGAGAGAGAGAGACCGAAATGTTATGTTTATGAGAAAATAAGAAAATTATAAAGAAGGATTTGAGTGATTTAATTGCTCTCTCCCGAGACGTGTTTTATAGTAACCCTCTCCCTCTCTCTCTAAAAATTTGGAGATAATTTTTTGGAAAAATTAAAAAGCATTTTTTTAGTTTCAAGTGTTTTTCTATTTTTCGATTTAATCCCCAATGGGACTGGTCCACGTGGCAGTACGGAGATAGATTAATCGGACGGTAGGCGTGAACCGAGGTTTTGGATGGCTGCACGCGGCTTTGAGGGTTGAAATTCAAGTGTGTGTGTGTGTGCTTGCTGGGGTGAAAATATGGTCACGAAAAAGTCCTCAAGGAATGAGTGCATATAGAGACAAAAAGGTGACGGTGGATTCGCAAATTGGCAAGTACTAGAAGAGTTCGACCTGTTTTTGAGCAAATGAATATCTTTCAACCTCAGTTGCAGGTTATTATTTGGTAAGAGGTTAGCTTAATCAGTGATTATAGGTTTAAACCTTTTTTTATATATACAATTGTTTAAAATTTGAAGCTAAAGTTTTACCTTTTATAAGGGGCTTATCTAATTTAAGCGAAGACTAGTTTAAAGACCTACTCGACTTGAGCAAAAATTATTCTAGATATGGATAGCTTAAAGGTATCTTCTTATAATAGAGACTCTCCTAAAATACTTCGTAAAAAAAAGTTAATATTTTTTACGGGATAGATAACATTTTCCTAATAAAATGGTTTCGTTAATTTTCCGTACTTTTTAATATATAATTCTTTCTAACAGTACAACATCAACAAATGACAATAAAATAGTACAATAACAACTAATAGTAGTAAAAATCCTGCTAAATGCAGTTTTATAAGGTTTTAATGTACACAAATTTATTTCTAACTATAAAATTGTTCTTGGTATTTTATAAATTATGGGCAAAGTAAACAAAAAATCTATTTTGTTTTTTTGTTCTTTATGAAAATTAATTGTAGGCCAAACAGGTTAAATAGAGGCTTTTTATTTTGTTCTTTATAAGAGTCAATAGTGGATTATTAATCTTCGTAAATATTAAAATAAAATAAAATAAAAATTCTTTTGTTGCCTATTTTGTTATTCATAATAGTAGACCCTAAACAGGTGTCTTTCCTGCCCTTGCTCGAAGTCAGCCCTACCTAATTAATAGAGAAATTATTTTCAAATTATCCACAAGAAATAAAAAAGAAAGTACTAAAAATAGGTAATACTTTCTAATAGTAACATATTTTATTGTGTGAGAGAGAGAGAGAGAGGGGATCAAGTTAAAAAAGCATCTTAATTGTTATTAATATCGTGAAACATTGTTCCAAGTATGTCCAAAAAAAAAACTTTTGGGATAATTGATGATAAATACTTAAATGTGATACCAAACTTCCAACCCTCGGTAATTCCTATCAAAGAATTGAACATGCCTATAATATTAAAAAAGACTATTGTTATTCTTGTTAACATAGAAATTTTAGATAATATGCATGATAGCAGTATGCCTATTGCATTAAAAAGACTATTATACTTGTAGGTAATATGCATTACATCAATGTTCCTATAGCATTAAAAAGACATAATATTGTCTTCCAAAAAAAACTTTGGATAATACGCCATTTATTTTAGTTAGATATTTACTCTTTAACCTATATTATTTTTTTGTAGATAAAGTTTTTATTTCTCTTCTTCTTTTAATTTCTCTTATATTTGATGTTTATGTTAAATTCTATACATGTA
>JANIHZ010000008.1:35394420-35408095 GCA_027478365.1 Erythroxylum rufum | reverse complement strand
GGATCCTAAAAACTAACCCAAAATAACTCGAGGGACTATTTTGTGAATTTTGAAATTATGAGTTTTTAAAAAATTAAGGTTAAAAAAGTAAAATTGATATGAATTAAATATAATAAAGAAACACAATAAAGGATTTGGTTAAATGAGTTGAAGTCCAGTGAGAAAGTGAGCCCTAATCAGTGTGGGCTGGTTATGTATTGAGCTTATGATGAGGAGGCTCAATAAGGTTATTATTAATAATTGCTAAGGTCATATGTTGTCTGCTTAAGTAAGTTTCTGGACATTCAGTTTGTTTAACTACGTTCAGTTTAACTTGTTAAGAGGCCCACGTATTAAGAAAGACAAAAAAAAAACGTTAATAACGTAAGGATATACAACTTTCATAAATGTTTATTGAAAGTTTCAAGAGTTTATTCAAACATTGAGAAGCTTGTTCAAGCAGTTTAGCAGCTTACTCATCGTGCGATGAATAACAAAACATATGTTTTCGACATTTTCTTTGTTAATATAAGTTTATGGTTGATCCTGAGTCCATAATTAAAATTCGTATTATAATTAACATTTTAATATCTTAATTCTCTCTTTGGTATCTTTGTGAAGAATCTAAACTTAAAAAAAATTGGTTGATACCTATTATAGGGTCATATTTTTAGCATCATTCCTAGTTATCTACCACTTAGTTGTAAAGCTGAAGTAGATATTACTATCCTTCTCATTTCTGATTTCTAAGATATATTTCATTTTTAAAGTATTAATATTCTCTTCATGTTTAGGGGCTAAATTAGGAGAAAAAGGAACTCCCTTCCTTATGATAGTTCCAATCGGGGAGCCTTTTCGTTAATTATAAACTGCAGAAGCAGCAAGAGATAAAAGATGAAAAAAGTAATGTTGGTGAATTATTGTATTCGTTGCCTAAAAGGTTACTGTTTTTGATATTTATATTGGACAATGTGGTAGGCGAGACAGAACACTATATTAATTTTTTATGGTATGTACTACTTTCTTGAACTAAGCTCTAGTGAGCTCACTGGAGTAGGCCATTAAAACAGGAACAAAGTTGCATTTCCTGTGATATTATTCTCATTATTGTCACTATTACCCTTGTCCTTTGTGGCCATTATTCTGCTTGAAAGAACTTTTTTGGGTACAATTAAATCTTTTATATATATGCTTTGGCCAGCTATATAGTCTAAGCTGGAAAATGGTTTAGATGGCCTAAGCTGGAAAATGGTTTAGATGACATACACATGCAAGTCTGGCAAGATAGTGGGGTGCAGGTCTCTTTGTTTCTTGCAACATTTATGTGGATGTCTTCTTATATCGGGTTTCAGTGGAATGGGAGTCGGTGAAAATGGACCATCACTTCAAGTGGTGGTTTTGTCAGATTCACACAAAAGATAACATTACACCCAACCACAACACTCTTAAAACACTTTTTTTACATCCAGAGCTTTATGTATTTGTTCCTAAAACCCACTTCACTTGACATCTCTAATATTTTATATATATTACAATTGCAATTGCTTCTTGTTGTGAAAGGAAAATTTGGAGACATAGACGTGCTGTCTTTCCCCAAGCTGACAAGATTAGTCATAAAACATCCCTATCCATGGTGTGCTTTTGGGAGATACCATATGCATCTTATGTTCTTTTTTCATTTTTGGCATCTAATTGTTAAGCATAACCTGATATTTGGTGCTCTTAATGTATTTCTCACATAAGGGAAACTCAAGGTGAGCAACTTACAAGAGGAGTTGGGAACTAATGAGAAGAAGGTGTGGTAAACATGGCAATCTCTTATTGATTGAGTGGAGTACCAACTACCAAATCAGATTTGGTGAAATGGGCAAGAGTCAAACCAAAGGTATAGAATAGAGAGGAAAAAATGGAATAGTACTACAGCTTTTGAGTTTGTGCAAGCGCCAACTAAGACTCCACGAGTAGAGATAAATGTAATATCTAGTTTTGGAAGTTTCCTTAACCTCCTTGTCCTTTTGTTCTAATATAAGAAGATAATACCAATTGTAACGTATTTGTATGGTCATGGACAGTGGACAAGAAAACAAACCCAATGTTTGGAACTTGCCCCACTATGAAACAAAACTGAGGGCGTTGTTTGTCTTTGTTAGCGCGTGTTTGGCCTCTTGCTAGCTTTGAGAATAATTTAAAGTCTTCCTTGGCCAGCCCTAATTCCCTATCCACCTAATGTGAAGACAAAAGTCATAAAAGTGAGGAAAGTAAAAGGACAAATGTTTTCAGGAGAGAGAGAGATCGGGGTTAGAGAGAGGAAGGAAAAAAACTATAAACTGACTTGGGCTCACCTTCTCACGAATTCCATATTCCTCTCCACTCAAGGCAAGAGAGAGCGACAACAAATACAAAACGACAGCAATCAGCCCTCACGCATTGTCGCCAACGTAGCCATGAAGAAGTCTTTCAGAAACTGAAAACTTTTTAATTCAACCTAGTGAGCCCCTCCTTCTCTGTTACAAGACAGACAAAATCCAGAAAAACCCAGGCATCCTCCTCTTTATACATAGAGAGAGACAGAAAGAGAAGCAAGCTTTGAACTTTGCATGGGGTTTCTTGTGGGTTTTTAACCTATTCCAATACCCAGTAAGGACTTTCTTGTTATTGGTCTGCTTGGGCTACTATTCCTTGTTCTGTTTCTACTCAGTACGCTTTGGTGTTTTTGCTTCGTTCTTTATCTGAATCTTTCGTTTGACTAGGCATCTGTTCGAGCTTGTTGCTGCAGATTTAATCAAGTGCATTTGTTAGAACTTTAGATCCTTCTAGTGCAATTTGTCAAGTTAACTAGTTCTTTGATTTTATTTATTTATTTTTTTGGTGGTGGTGGACTAGTTACTTAGATACCTTCTCAAGGAAAGACATCTTTGGTTCTCCTAGATTTGTCATCGTTCAATAATCCTTTCTATAGTGATTTGGCCGATCCCATCTCTTTTTGGAAGTTACATGCCGTTTTTTGTCTTTGCTTTCCAGTAGACGTTGTGGGGTTGTTTGTTCACTGGCACCCATGTTTCAGGATGATGGTTCATCATCTATAACTTCATCACCTCTTCAGTTTTTCTCCATGATGTCTCTTTCACCTGGTGTTGGGTCACCTTATCCGTGGCTTAGAGAGCTAAAATCGGAGGAGAGGGGTTTGTATTTGATCCATCTTTTGCTCACTTGTGCAAATCATGTAGCCACTGGTAGCCTTGAAAATGCCGAGATTGCTCTTGGCCAAATCTCTCAATTGGCCTCCCCTGATGGTGATACTATGCAGCGGATTGCTGCATACTTTACAGAGGCACTTGCTCATAGGATCATCAAAGCCTGGCCTGGTCTGCACAAGGCCCTTAATGCTACCAGAATAACTTTGGTTCCCGATGAAATTCTGGTCCGGAAACACTTCTTTGAGATGCTTCCTTTCTTGAAAGTTGCTTTCGTGCTTGCTAATCAGGCTATAATTGAAGCCATGGAAGGGGAGAAGATGATTCATATAATTGATCTTAATGCAGCTGAGCCTACTCAGTGGATTGCACTTCTTCAGGCTTTTAGTGCTCGGCCTGGGGGGCCTCCTCATCTGAGAATCACAGGGATTCATCAGCAGAAAGAGGTACTTGATCAAATGGCTCACAAGCTTATCGAAGAAGCCGAAAAGTTGGATATTCCTTTCCAATTCAATCCCATTGTTGGCAAATTAGAAAATCTTGATTTAGAAAAAGTGCGAGTTAAAACTGGGGAGGCTTTAGCAATTAGTTCGGTTCTCCAATTGCATTCTTTTTTGGCGTCAGATGATGAATTGAGGAAGAGATCTCCATTAATACTCAAAAATTCAAACGGAAGTCACATGCAAAGAGTCCTCCACATGAACCAAAGCACATTAGGAGAGTTGCTTGACAAAGATACGTTTAATGGATATAGTCCAAGTCCTGACTCAAGTTCGGCATCTCCGCTATCTTCAACTGCTTCAGTGAAGATGGATTACTTTCTTAACACCTTATGGGGACTATCACCGAAGTTGATGGTGGTCATGGAACAAGACTCGAATCATAATGGATCAACTCTCATGGAGAGGCTGTTGGAGGCTTTGTATTCCTACGCAGCACTGTTTGATTGTTTAGAATCTACTGTGTCAAGAACATCAATGGAGAGGTTGAAAGTAGAGAAGATGCTATTTGGTGAGGAAATAAAGAACATTATAGCATGTGAAGGGGCTGAGAGGAAGGAAAGACATGAAAAACTTGAGAAGTGGATGCAAAGGCTCGACTTTGCTGGATTTGGAAATGTTTCTTTGAGCTATTGTGGTATCTTGCAGACCAGGAGGTTGTTGCAAGGTTATGGTTGTGATGGTTATAGGATTAAGGAAGAAAATGGGTGTGCAGTAATTTGCTGGCAAGACCGTCCCCTTTTTTCTGTTTCTGCTTGGAGGCCTAAGAAGTAATAATTCAACATTCATATTGATTTCCTCTATGTATGAAAGAATTTTGTGTTTTCTCCAACTGTATACTGTTAGATTGGCTTGAAAGCCTCTTTTATGCTCATCTTTTATAGCTTTTACAAGGAAAAAGCTCATTCGTGTATAACTAATAGGAACCGTTCATCAAACTCTATTTCACAAAAATGGGATGCACCTGCACAATTATACTGGCATAAAAATGCCACATAATGCTTCTCGACATATGGATCTTGCGTAGCCCTCAATTTTAAGACTGATGACAAATCTAGTATCACTGATTTAAAAGCCTCTTTTGTGTTCATCCATATAAGCCTTCTTTTTCTTCTCCTCCTTTCAATTGTGCTCGCCTGTAGGCACAAGGTCATTCATATGTAACCAAGTAAAATCCTGTGTATTGGAGCCCTGTTTATCTAATTTTAAAGATCATACAGGATTGACCTACATAATTATAATAGCATCAAATCAAACATGTTACATGTGATATCATGATTCTCAGCACATGATACTTATCCTAATCTTTCTTAGAACCACACAGGGACAGGGGTCGCTCTCATATACTCTCAATCTTCACTTGTTTATTTTAGAATGGACAAAACCAAAACATAGCTTTCATACTGAGGCAGGTTTTTCAAGTGGGTGAATTTTCGTAATCGAAATGGGAAAATCAGTGACAAAAATGTTGTTGTCAATGAAATTAGTTGTTTGACGCTCAAAACGACCAGATAGCTAGCTAGCTGTAACCTTGGAATCTAACAAGGGACGCTAAGCTAGAATTGGAAATCACAATGAAGCTCACCGCCTACCAAAAACATTAATGCATTGTCCTTTTCAAGATCTGCCCAACAATTGTTGGATGTGTTCCTTTCCGATGTTTTTGACAATGTTAGGTAACAGGAGAATTTTATTATTAGATAAAGGTGCAAAGGCATACATAACGAAAACCTTCTTACTAATCCATAACTCATTGCTACAAAGCTTTAGGTGAAAGAACTCAAGCAACAGCCGGAGGAACCTTGTAACCTGAAAAGAGACGAACTAGTGTTAACATGAAAACAAAAGAGCAATTGGAGGAAGTGTATACAGGCGATTTTTAAGGTACAGAACCCAAGAGGAAGAGGTTACTTGACTTACTGCCACAGAGAGAACCAGGAGTAAGTGGCGTGCCACAGAACTTGGCAACATAGACGAACTTGTCCAAGCTGATGATCTTCTCAATGTCCCTGGTGACTATCCTGCACGTACAAAGCAGGCCAATGTCTTTTATGGCCTTGCAACATGTATGTGAAGGATCAACTTGTGGTCCATCCTTGATTAGGGAATCCTGGCACCCAATTAGAACAGCTATGCCTATCAAAGCTGGACAATCCTCTGCTCTCACCTGCCTAGTGCTCCCCAATATCATCAACATTGTTATTGTCAAAATTGTTTGAGAAAAGCAATGACTTTTGGGTTTACCATCTCTCAATCTTGGAGTGATGATAAACTCCAACTCCAATTCATGTATGTAAGTCATACAGAGGAGGAGAAATTTATCGATCATAGATCCAAAGTGAAAGAGAAAAGGATAGTAAGTAATTAGTGAATAATATCCACTGCATCCTCAGGTTTAGATTTATGAGACATTATTATTAAGCATTAATTACCTTTTTTTTTTCTCAGGTCAGTCTAATTAATATTATAATAATGGTGACGGTGACGATGAGATGATGTGGTGGGTGGTGGCGTTTGCAATATCTTAAACCCTTCAGAAAAGGAAACGGAGCGTCGTTTATGGTTCTGTTCTCTCTCTGTATCGGAAAATGAGCTGGATAAGTCTCCTGCCCCGTATCGGCGACAAGGGCACCGACTACGCCACCTCCGACTTCAATGACCACATTGTTCGTTCGTAACACTGCAAATTCCTTGGGTCTCTCTCTATAAATCCTAGGTATTACGAAGCAAGCTGTTTGTTTTATCAAGTTCACTTTTTTTTTTCTTCTATTCAGGAGACGTGCTTCGGTGTTGTTCACCGAGAATTGGACCACTCTCAGGGTGATGTTCTTTCAGTAACTCTATCTCTCTCCCTCTTTTAAGATATTCCGCTGATGTTAAAAAACACCTGCTGGTTAGTGTTAACACTGTTTAGTATAATCTAATGATATGATGGGCAGTTCCTTCTTCAATGCGTTCAACAACTGCCTCACAAGATTCCTTTTTACGCCACATTGGTTGGTACTCTGTTTCTTCATACATTGCTACTCTATATGCTTTATCTGAATTCTGAATCCGTCCAATTCTATCAGAGATGAAAAGAAAAATATTCGTACTGTTGCTGCATATTTGATATGTAGACCAACGTAACCATAAATGAATTCCTCATCTTTTTTGTGCTTTATCATTGTCTACTCACTGTCACTTGTACTAACTCTATCTGCCTTTATTTCTTGCTTTCTCACAGATTGGATTGTTGAACTTGGAAAATGAGGAAGTTGTTAGGAAAATTTTGGGGAAGATTCAAGCTGACTCCCAGGTGGGCGGTCTTCCAAAGTCAATTGGTTATGGTTCTTTCTTAATACTGTTGTCTTCTGGGTTGCAATCATAGATGCATATGCCGTAACAGGGGGTGTGATATCGATTTGGATTTTTTAAAATTTTCAATTTTACACTTCCAACTTTTCTTAATTTATAATTTAGACCTGGTATTTTTCAGTATTTTGGCCTCCACCAGCCGGTACAAGTCAAAATTTTACGGTATATTCCACTAAAAATATCTGGTACAGCACATTATTTCATTACTGTTTTTCGCCTAGTATTGTAATATATATGACACTGGTTGCAATACCTATTTTGTATATATTATAATTTCCAACCCCTATTTCTAAAACATAGATATGAGAATGAAATTATGTGGTAAATGCTGCTACGCTATACAATGCCTGGATGATGAATCTTTGATTTTATGTGACACTTGATGCAAAATAGGTTGGTTTAGTATATTTGTAATTGTAGTTTTTGGCCTATTGAATGCCCGAAGATACCAATTTGTTGCAATGTGGACAATATTAAGGCATGTTTTTGAAGCATAATCATGACATATTTGGAAGATTGATCGGTTTTATCTATTTAAGTTTAGTGATAGTTAAACTGCTTGAGTTTCACCAATGTATTTGTACAACTATCAGTTATAAATTTACTGATTAGAATAGCTTCAACCACCTTATTCGTCTTGGAGATTGTATGATGTTGTTTCACTGGTTTTAGCGCCAATTGTCCGTCATGCCTATTGGGTATTCATTTCAGCCATTATAATTGAGGAAATTTTAATAGATGCCATGATCAAACTGTTGGTGATTGTTATTTAAGTGTAACTCTACTCTGAATTCTTTTCCTAATGTATTGTGAACATTTCAGGATGTTTTAGAGTCCGGAAGTTGTGACAGGATTCGTGTTATGATGCGATTTTTGATTGCTATGGTACGTTGATCTTTTTCTATCTGGTCATTTAGAAACAAATCTAGGAGATTGGTAAAGTAATGGTGTCTAATGATGTTTCTTAGTTGATATTTTAAACTAAAATTGAATAGTTCAGCTTAAGAATACTGGTGGAAATATAGCTCGACAAGCACTTTTTACTCATTTTTTTCTTTGATTGCTGGCTTTCAGATTTTGAGGAATTGATTAATCACCAAGACATTTTCTTTCTTGTTAATCTTATTGTGCTGATTTATTTCCTGCAAAGAGAACTACTAGTATGCCCCTTAGTTGGAAATAAGTTACCTCCAGCAGCCTCCCCACAAATCTTTTGTTGAGTTATGATGACAGGCATCACTTTTGTACTTTTTATGAAGGTTCTCTTTTTGTGGTAAGTAGAACATTTGCTGATTTATTTGTTTGTAGATGTGCAGTAGATTTCTCCAACCTACTTCTCTGGTGGTTGTTGTTGAGACATTATTGTCATCTGCTGCCACAATAGTAGATGAAGAGAAAGGAAATCCCTCGTGGTGACTTTTATGTAAGCTGCATTTTATCATGTCTTCCATGGGGTGAATCAGAGCTCACTAAGGTAATTATTTTTGCTTCTCCTTGGAGAATTTGCAACTCCATGATTGTTGTTTGACATTGATAGCATTTTTTTAGCAGATATACATGTAAACTCATTCTTTAAGTAGTAAAAATATGCTAGCAAATAGCAACTATATGCAGCAAGTCCCTGAAGAGATTGAGAGAGTGATGGTTGGCATAGAAGCCTATATGAGCATCCGAAGGCGTAATTTTGATACTGGCTTGTCATTTTTTGAGGAGGATGAATCTAGGAAAGGTATTGTTGACAAGGTATGATTTAAGTATTACATGTTAGAAGAGACATGGAACTCACAAAATCAAAAACGGGGAAAGAATAGGACATCAAGTTGATTAGGTTTCTTACAAAGGATCCCACGTCTAGTGTGATTCTAACATGTACTATTTTTAGGCTATCTTTTGTTCACTTAAATTTTCCATTTACATCTATTCTATGTTCGTACTCTCTATGTCTCTCTATCAGGATTTCTTGGAAGATTTGTGGGTGAGGATACAAATTCTATCCAACAGTGGGTGGAAACTTGATAGTGGTAACTAGTTTTGGTGTCTCTCTTTTTCTCAATACATTCCATCACACTCTTTCTATCTTTCCTTGGAATTGCCAGCAAAAGCTATGCTTCTTTTCCTATGCAATTATTTGATATTATGATGGTTGATATGGGAAACTTTCAATCGATCTAGATTAGTTTTCATTCCATGGTCAACTCTAAGATAGTGAAGGATGATAATATGTGAATGATGCAAATGATAATTCATACATGCCTTTAAACCATTCTTCTGTCAAGTGAATTGGCTTAGTTAGTGTAGAATTCATTTAACTATGAAGCATATTGGTTTCATCTTCACTGATTTTTCAACTTCAGCTCAGGGTTCTGTTCTCTTTTACTCTTAGATTTGTCATAAGGGTTGTCTTTTACTGCCACTGACAGACCTTTTGACCTCAACTTAGACAAGATAAAAGGATTGATAGCAGCTCAGTGTATGGGATTTTGGATGTATTAATCATCTGCCAAGTTTTTGTGGTACATTTGATTGCCAATAGAGACAGAAATAGAGGTACCATCTTGATTGTGCAAGTTATATTCAGATCTTCAAATTCGAGACTCAATATTTGGATGCAGAAGTGTAGGAATGGATGATTACGTTGGGAGTTTGGAGCAGGGGTTTTGGCATTTAGGTGGTTGTGTGGAAATACCCATGTTTGGTGCATTGAATGGTTGCATTAGAGTTGATAGAACTATGCTCGGATACATGTGATATAGACACATACACATATTATACATATATGTGTTGAAATTTATATTGATGTGAAACAACTTAGATGTATAAAGAAGATTGTTTCATCCATATGCTCTAGACCCGTAGGTTCTTATATAGAGCTAGGGTATATAGTTTTGGTAGGAAGACTCCTTATTTGGAAAGATTCTTAATATAGCTAGATATTATAGGAAAACAGCTAAGAATAATCTCTAAGAATAATCCCTTAATTACGGAATTATCTCCCCCACTAGTGGGAAGACTAATTTATTTGTCTCATACTAGACCAGATATTGCTTTTGCCGTGAGTGTTGTAAGTCGCTATATGCATGCACCAAGGAGAAAGCATTTTGAGGCAGTTTATTAGGTCCTATGATATCTAAAGGGTACTCTTGGTAAAGGACTACTATTCAAGAAGGGAGATCAAAGAACAATCGAAATATATACTGATTCAGATTGGGTAAGTTCAGAAGAAGATAGACAATCAACCACTGGGTATTGTACTTTTGTGTGGGGAAATTTGGTCATGTGGCAAAGTAAGAAGCAAAAGGTGGTAGCCAAGAGTAGTGCTGAAGCTGAACTAAGAGTTGTTGCAAAAGTGATGTATGAAAGTCTCTAGTTAAAGAACGTGTTGACAGAATTAGGAATCAATTTCGAGACACCTATAAAACATTATTATGATAACAAGGCAGCCCTAAGCATGGCACACAATCCAGTCCACCATGAAAGAACAAAATATGTTGAAGTTGATCGACATTTTATCAAAGAGAAGATAGAAGATGGGACAATATGCCTAACTTATGTCCCAACAAAGAAGCAGACAACTGATGTGTTTACCAAAGGACTTCAACAACAAGCGTTTGAAGGATGTATCAATAAGTTGGACATGATTGATATCTATGATCCAACTTGAGGGGGAGTGTGGTCAAGATATGTATTGTCTCATAATATTATAATATGATCATAATTAGATCTTTTAGATTAGATAGCAGTATCTTAAAGATAGACATTATCCTAGGATTATATTCTGTATCAGTATAGATTATCTAGCCTATTCTGTAATCCTATTCGTGTATATATGTACTGCAGTCTCTAAGAAAGAGATTAAAAAAAGAGCAAATTAGCTATGATTCACAATTCTAAAGTATGATATGTTAACCATCTTTTCTAAGCTCTTCTGTTTTCTCTGTGATGCACCATTTTGTAGGGTAATACTATGAAAGAATCAAAGTTTCTTTAGAACCTAACTTCACCAGTGATAATAGTCCTTTCTGTTAGTCAGTTGAGGAACTCCCCATTTTCTAGTGTTACAACATTAGTATTGCTTTTAAAATTTGAACAATATTAGAGACATTTAAAAACCTCACATCCTAATGAGCATGAGATGTTGGTATGCTTGTGTTATAAAGGTGAGATCAATGTGTTAGTTGGTTTGATGATGTTTGACAAGGCTTTCACACTTCACAGATCAAAATTTCAATTCATCTGGCCGTGGGAAGAGTGGGCTTATGTCTTAGACGTTCCTAATTGGGCTCCACAACGTGTGTTTGTTCAAGAGGTTTTGGAGAGAGAAGTGCGTCTATCATATTGGGATAAAGTTAAGCAAGTATATACATTGGATTTTTTGTGATCTTCATAGTTTGCCTTTTGGGTTTAAATTCAGTTTCTATTTGTTGTCTAATAGGTGCCCATTTTTAAGCTTTCTACCAAATTTTGCTTCTACCCACCATTTGGTATTACCCAACATTCCAGTTCTTTTGCAGTGTCTCTAATCTACCATTGGAATTTATAATAATTGAGTGCTATATGCCCCAACTTTTTCTCCCTAGGGGCTTATCTAACTTGTTTTGATGAGTCTATTAGTTTTTTTGTCACATGTGGTTTACATGATGCTCTACTTCTTGTTGGCACCTTTTCTTGCCCTTTATCTTTCAATGTAGAGCATTGAGAATGCACCTGCTTTAGAAGAATTGCTTCCACCAAAGGGTGCTCCAAACTTCAGATACCATGTTGCAGATGGTACAAAAAGGACAGTAGAACATGAGCTTTCTATGGAGCTCAACAGTATTGTGAAGGGCCGCCAAAATGTGAAAGAAATGATTTCATGGTTAGAGGAAAGTGTGATTCCTAATCATGGTGATACACTCATATTTTTATATATCTTTAGGACTTAATTCAGAGTCATATATGTTCATTTTATGTTCATATATAGCTGGTTTATCATATTTTAGCATTATTCGAGGTTCGTTGACGTAAAATGCATAAATGAAACAAATGGACTCGAATTGCACTGTTTTTTAGTTTCTGGCAGACTTGACCTTTAGTCATTGTGGGATTTTTATTTCGAGATTGGTTTAGCAAAAAATTCTGAAATTTAATACTTAAATTCTTAACTCATTGATGGATATTTTGGGACCAATTGTAGATTTTTCTAAGCTGGAATTCAGGAGAAATAAATTCCCCAATGTTGCGTCAGATTTTGGATCGCCAGAATGACTTTCAACGATGTTTCGATCATAAATTTTGACTCAGATGGCAAAATTCCGTGGTTCAAGTCTCATATTGAAGCTAACTCAAAGACAAAGATACTGATAAAATTTGAGCTCCTAAATCGTCACCATTTAGTTTTTATGCACTGTCGAATTTGACCTTGAAAAATCCATTTCAACCAGCCCAGGATCAATACTAGCCCCACACTCCATTCCACAACAACGTTACCAACTAGCCAAGGATCAACATCAGCCTCCATCTTTTAATTGTTTCAGCCCATACACAACTCATTCTCCACTCCAAAAACAGCCTCCACTTCAAGATAAAAAGAGCCTCCATTCTCCTGGAATTACGGCAGCCTCCATGCACACGTAGATTCCATTCCACTCACAAAAACACAACAGTCCAACTTAAACACTTCACGCCTACATCCTCCACACCTACACCACCCTCATTTCTACGTAGCGGCCTCCATTTTCCACAAAAACATGCATCAGCCTCTAAAAACAGTCAGCCTTCACATCACCATTTACATATAGACAGCAAGGCATCCACTCACATATAGCCAAGCAACGCTACATCTTCCATACATCCACTTACACCAACCAAAGCAACTCTTAATTCCTCTCCAACCAATGCAAGCCTCCTTTGGTCTTTCACGCACAAGTTGAATTCAAGGACGCAACCAAGAAGCCACCACAGTCTCACAACACATTGCTTTTCACCTCTCAAACAACGCCACACCCAAGCCTTGAATTTCTGTCCTATCTTCCACATACACCGTAACCTCCACTCCACCAACCTCCAATCACCAAAGCCTCCATTTTTGTGTTTCACGCACACTTCATTCAACTAAGGCTCCAGCAAAAACGCCTCTACCAATCAGCCTCCATCCATGAGCCATTGACGCAACTCCAACATTACAACGTCCTCCATTCAAGCATCCAATCTTCACCGCAAGACACAAGTTGCAGCCGTCATCATTTACTCACCGAAACACCATAGACTCCACTTCGCTCCACACTCCAACCACTAGTCACTCACCCAGCCAGCAACTTCAACACAACTAGCCTCACATCACCCCAGGCCATCCACTAGCAGCAGCAACAACGTGGCCTCTTCACGCAAGCACTCCACGCAGGGAGAGGGGAGAGCATATTATTCTGTTGTAGTTTGGAACTATGCTTTTTATTTTTAATTGATTCTGTCATGAGTTTATCTAGGCTGTATGTTTGTGGACTGCTTGACATGATGATTTGTGGCTAAAACCTTAATTTCTCTTAGGGATTTGATATTTTTTGATGCTTTAATTTTGAACATTGTTGAATCTATGACTCAATATTTATATGCTTGTTGATTTTCCTTGGGTTTATTTGTTCTTCCTTTGGATTATTAGAAATTGCATTG
>JANIHZ010000008.1:35306351-35318188 GCA_027478365.1 Erythroxylum rufum | reverse complement strand
TTTTATAAATAATTTCAAAAGCAATAAATTTAATCATTCAAACCCAAAGAATTTCTCAATTATCAAGATCAAAGAATGCAACATTTTTCATAATTTATCAATCATTTAAAACTTGTAACAATTTTTCAAAACCATTTGGAACTAAATAAAAGTCGATACTTTCTTTCTTAATTTTTTTTTGAAATATATAAGCATGGCTTATAATTAAATCAATCAAATACAATGGATTCAAACCATTTTTGAAATTTCTTAAATCACTCAAAACAATGAATTTAATCATCTTCTCAGTTTTATCAAATCATTTAAAAATCAAAGAATGCAAAGATCGAAACTTTTTAAACTTGTCCGAAACAATTTTAGCAATATATCCAATCGCTCGAAAACATTTAAGTACAATTTCTTAACAAACTCATTCAAAAACCATAAGTTATAAACACTTATACTTTCTTGATTTTTCAAAAATGCACAATTAGCTCATAATTCAAAATCTAAACATATTACCCACATAAGCACATATCACACTCGAAAATCAAATTCTCCAAGTCTTCATCAAACATATCCTCAATCATTCATGAATGCAACATATATAGCAATAATTTAGACATTCATACACAATGATTTCAATTTTAGCAAAACATTCAAAAATCAATGAATGTCACAATTATCCAGTTATTCATAAATAATAAATTTCAGAATTTTTCTCACTTTATCGAAATCAATTTAAGACAATAACTTTACTCCTGCGGAAAAATCGAAATTTTCAAACATTGATCATAAGTTGCAACCATTTACAAAAACAATAATTTATCAAAACCCAAGTTTTGCTTTCTTTAATTTTCGAAAACTCATATATGGCTTATAAATCAAAATATAAATATGATACCCACCTTAATTCCATGCTAGAATCTTGATCCACACCTCAATTTCTCCAAAGCTTCCTTCTTTCCTTCAATTAAACATTTCCTAAGCCATAAACATCCAAATTCAACATCATAAAAATCATAATCACTCAAATTAACTATAGGAAACCCAATTCCATCATACTTCCAAGCTTTCTAAAGCATCAATTTCGAAAATCCCCAAATTGACATAAACCCTAATCATAATTTTTCCAAAATTGAACCACTTAAACTAAGCATTCACCAAAATTGACTGCATAATACACAAACCCATACTATTTTCCATGATTCTAAACCAAAACTTCATCAAAATTTTCAACTTTAAAAAAAATTCGAAATTACCTTCATCTTCTCCACCATTTTCGGATCTTCTTGCTTCCATTGGGGGCTTTCATCTTCTTTCCTCTCTTTCCTCTTGAAACCAACGAAAATCCCTCAAGAATCCCATAAAAATCGCAAACCATAGCTGCTATCTTCTTCTTCTTCTTCTCCTTCTTCATCCGATTCTCTCTTCTCTCCCTCTCTCTATCGTTTCTTCTTTCTTTCTTTCATATTTTCGTGTATTTCTGCTGCCTCTCTTCTTGCAAAAACGACAACTCCTTATGTGTATTGTGCCATGTCATTAATGAGGGAGGAAAGACCAATTTGCCCCTCCACTTTAGCCTAACTTCCAAAATTACCCCTGCACAGAATCTTGAAAAACTGATAACTTGCGTCCTGATTCTGATAAGCAAATGAAATAATTTGACAAAACTTTCTTCTTACAAATTGTTCCTCTATGTCTTCTCTTTAAAAATGATACCAAAATCACTCAATTTGGTTCAGAAACGAAGGCGTTATGGCTAAAATATTATCAGACCATCACAAAACCGAGACTGAATTCAAAACCTAACTTCAATTCAGAAATTGACTATCTTAGGGATGAAATTGAATTTCGATCCCTTCACATGATTTGTAACACCATGTTTCAATTTCATTTTTCCTCAAGAATCACTTCAATCGGATCTCTACAGATCCCGAATTTTGCAAAATACTAAACCGTGTTTAGAAAATTTTCCAACTCATAACCTATAACCAAACCTCCTACTTAGGTTCAATCAATCTCTTTCAATTTAATATCCTAAAATTCATAATTTTACAATAAAATGAAATTAATTGTCTTAGAAATCCAACACTTCAAAAATCAAATCAATCGGATGTCGGACGGAGGAATTATAAGCAAAAGATTGACCCAAGAGTCGAATTAAAAGCAAAAGAACCGAACGAACTTTCCAAAAATCATAACTCTTGATTCCGAACTCGGAATTTGACAAATTTGGTGTCAATAAAAAGATCAAAGGAAGCTCTACAACGTTCAGGAAGGACAGAAAAATCAATTTGGCCTCTAACTAGGTCAATTTTTTACTCAGAGATTCTGCCCTGTTAATTCATCCTAAACAACTTCCAAATTTCAATCGATCATAACTCCTAGTTCCGATATCGAAAAATTGCATACTTTCCATCAATGGAAAGATAAAAACATCATATAAAACTTTTATGTAGACCACTTACTCCAATTTAGACTAAATCCATATGATGAGTACACGCAAACTTTCCCTTAAGATCAAATTCCAAAAACAAAGTAAAATATCCTTATCTTCGGAAAATCATAACTCTCAATCCTGACATCGAAAAATAGCAAACTTTATGGCCACAGAAAGCTTTCAACAACCACTACAAGTTTCATGTAGCTTATTTTCTCAAATTTTGCCTAAATCAAAAAGTCAACTTTTAACCCCAAAAAGTCAAACTTTTCTTAATTTAACTACCTTTCACACTTTCACTCTTTATTTCTCAATTTTTAACTCCATTTAAGCAATTTATTCACTAACAATTTCATTTAAAACTTCAAACGCCATTTTAGGCTATACTTTAGCATAAACCTCAATAACAAAAGCATATTTCGCCTAGCTTAATCTCATCGAATAATACATATTCTAACTTTTTTTTTTCATTCTGATTTCCTAATTTAATATCAATTTGACACTTCAAAATTTCACGAAAAGTTCGGGGTCCAACATGAATATTTGATGTGTCTTTGTTAAAATCTTATCTATCATCTAAGGTTGACTTAATCTTGATGAAAACTTGATGTAAAATGGCTTCTAATTACTTTCAAACTATCCTTTCCTTTTCCTTTTCCTCTTCTTTTCCTTTTCCTCTTCTTTTATCTAAAACCCTAATCAATAAATAAGCTATATAGCCCTAACATAGGTTTGTGTTGCAATTGGTATAGTTTGGAAAATTTTTACAAATCTTCACCACTAATATGGGACCAACACAAGGATATAGGTGTCGTGTTTCTTGATCCGGCGGGTAACATGAGGGTGTGTAAGGCTCTAAAGGAGATACATTAGTGACCATTATGGAACATGACCCTAATACGATGGCATACAGGTGTTATGTTCTAGGGTCCTTTTTAATTCTTCCAAATTTACTCTAATTCTTATCCAAATTCATTCTTTTCCCTTAAAAAGGTTAAAAGAACACTTAAAATAAAAATAATTCTAATTTTAATTATAAAGTTCATCAAAAGTATGCAAAATACAAGCAATATGCTATGAAAATAATACTAAAAATAATGTATGTCTTACATGAATCAATCATCCCTGTACTTAATCTATTATTTGCCCTCAAAATTAATTCCATTAATCTAACTCAAATGGAAAACAATTTCAAATAAGTGCTAAAAAAATCAAACATACCAATGAAGATTCTTCATTGCTCATCCAATCGTAAGGATCATTAAAAGGCTATATAACTAACTTCTTGTATTAATTCACAAGTTGGTTCAATTCACTTTATAATCCTTCAACTTTAATCCAAATCTTAAAATTCAATTTCAAGCAAAAATAACCATACATTAAACAATATACTTTAACTTCCAAACATATTCAGATCACTTACTAATAAGGCATATTATTAAACAAAATAATCGCATTTAGAAGCTTACTTGATAATTTCCTAGCCTTTTTACATGAAAGTAAACACATTGTCATATATATATCCTCAGTTACTCAAGTAGGTCACTATCTTAAATGGCTTTTTGCATAACTCTTTAACTTCAACCCTTTTATTGTTTTGAAGCTAGCATAGTGAAATTATTTATGCCCATTTATTAATAAACTTTTATATACCTTTTTCTATATGGAATAATGAAAAAGCTTAAAATGAGTTACAATTGCTTGATGCATGTGCATTTAATAGAAAGATTATCATAATGCTTATTAAGAAGTATTCAATCATTAAATTTATAAAGTTATTTAAACTCACGTATTTACTACTACTTACAACTAGTTGTATAAACTTTCCAAATCACCAAAACAATCAAACTCATAGTTAATTGTCTCTAACAGTATGTACAAAAAGAAAGACTAATTTCTAAAAATTACTTCCTATTAAGAAATTCATGGTCGAAATTGATAAGCTTGAGCTTTTTATATAATCCATAGTTTTATAATCCCTTCCCCACACTTAAAGTAAACATTATCCTCAAAATTTCAAATATGCAATAATAATAAAATAATTAAAAGGTGAAAAGAGATATAAGAGAGGACTTGAACTTCCTTGGTGTTTAACACATAATCCAAGTCTAGACGAAATTCCATTCCATTGATTTTATATTGAAGCAATGATTAGAATTTAAAATCTTTGGCAAAATTTAAGTCAATAAGAAAAAGTACCAAAATATATGTCCCTATGATCAAGAGCTTTGACAAAAAATAGAAGAAAAAGTACAAAAGATAGACAAATCAATCATGTGGAGGAGGTAGTGGTACCTGTGGTGGCACATAAGGCATTATCGCCTACTGGTCTACTAATTCACAATAAAAATAATCTCCAATAACACTACAAGAAAATTACCGATGGAAACAATACTGTTGAAATTAGCGACAGAAAATCAAATTCTGTCAATAAAATTGTTGTAATATATGGTAATTTGCAACGGAAAAAATATCCATCGGTAGAGCTGGATGGGAAACTATTCCATTAATTTTTACGATGGAATATAGCAATAGAATAGGAATTACTGTCGATAAAAGAGGCGTGAACGGTAGGCGGCAAAATAAGCGTCGTCATTTACCAACAGAACTGTATTCCATCAGTAAAGTTGAAAGTTAAACGTTGTCGTTTTCTTCAACTACAACATTTTTAGTAAAACATAAACGAATTGGGGTGTGCTGACGGAAGTGTATTCCGTCAGTTATTTACCAAAGGAAGGGTTATTCCGTAGGTAAAATCAAAATTTAAATGCCACATTTTGCTTCTTCTTTAACATTTTTGTAAAATTGAAAATGATGTCATTAGTAGACGACGTCGTTTTCATTAAACATCTGATCTTATTGTGAAGCCCACCCCTATCCCCCATCCTCATTTGCACCTCGCGTTCTTCTTCTCTTTTGCCCCCAATTCCGTGTTGCCGTGTGCGGGGGTTAGTTCGCTTCTCGCCGTCCATCTTCTTCCTTTGAGTGTTTCGATTCCCTGAGAGCGTTTTCATTCTGTGTCTTTGTCGTGCTTCGGTTCCCTGCTCCCTACAGTGCTTTTGTGTTGTTCTTCCTTCTACGTCTTCCTTTATTCATCGATTGAGGTTAGTGGGTTTTGTTTTGTACTGGGTTTTGTGTACTACTTTCATAGTTCCCAAACTGTGTTCATGTGGTTTTTGAATTTGTAGGGATGTAATATTAAATTCATGTACTAAACAGTGTTCATGTAGATGTTGAATTTGTCCACATTTGGAATTATCCGAAACCTTTACCTGATTTTTCGTTTTTGGAATCCTGGACTGTGTATTTCCTTTGAACTTTAATTAGTTAGTTATTTTCTTTTTGTTTAAAGATAGTAGATGTAAACTTATCCATCAAACTGATAGGAGATAATGTGTTTCCTGATGTTATTGTGTTGAGATGAAGACTTCCTAAGCTATCCTTATTGGTACCTCTATTGAGATGTGTGTCATAAAACTAACCATAGTTGAATTGCCATAAGATTATACTACGTTAAGTATTATTGTACAACTATAAAGGGATGAATATGCACTTTTTTAGAAGCTACATATGTGTCATTTATTGATGTAATTTGAGGGGCAAATTGGTAGAACACATACTCATTGCTTCTATGAAATTTCACTCAAATTCTCTTTTACTTTTCAATTTTTTTTGGTTCCAATTTGGAATAAGGCCTTAATTATGATAATCCTTAAATAATAATAATAATAATAAAGAAATGAATTTGAAAGGTTGTTAGTAGATTGTATTTCTTATCTAATCAAGAAAGTGAAATAGAAAGCAACAAGAAAGTGTAGGTTTAGTGTGGAAATTGTGACATCTAACAAATTGATAGGCTCAGTTTTTGTGACTAATTAGTGAAGTATCTTTTCTTCATAAAATCCTAAAAGACATTCTGGAGTGCTTCTTTTTCCCTAAGCCTAAAGCACGACTTTCCCGTTGAGGAAACAAATAGTCTAGTGAGAATGTAATTTGTTTAACAATAAAATACTCCAAAGCTTTCACGATGTAATATGATCCACCAATCTACAAATATATAAATTAAAATTAATATACTAAAGAAATATTTTAAGAATAAATTATATATATAATATGACTTTGAAATCAAAGAAACTTCTTGATATTGTATAAAATTTAAATATCCTAAAGCAGTACAGTAAAATTGATGAATTTTTATAAGAAACTTTAATATTATTGCAACCCTTATAATCGAGTTCTTGAAAAAGGACAAACTTAAATGGGAGAAGGAAATATAACAAAATTTTGCTCATATTAAATAAAAATTATGTATTGCTCTTATTTTAACCGTACCTAATTTTGAAAAATTATTTAAGGTAAAGTTTGATGCTAATAGAATTAGAATCAAGGCTACTTTTTCCTAGGAAAAGAGTCCAATAACCTACTTTAGCGAAAAGTAAAGTAACGGTAGACAAAAATATGCTACTTATGATAAAGAATTTGATTATTTTATGAGGGCATTGATATCATGGGAATATTATATGGTTATAATTTTTTCTTTATACCGATCATCAAGCCTTGAAATATTTGGGAAACCATAAATAATTGAGAACTAAAATGCATGCTAGATGGTCAGCCTTTGTTGATAAATTTCCTTATAAACTTGTTTACAAGGTGAGCAAAAGTAATGTGATAGTCAAACATACTTAGTTAAGAAATCATATGAGAATATTATATTCATGATGGGTTCCTTATGGAAAGTAATCAACTTTACTTTTTACATATTTCACTAAAGGAGAAGGTGATTAGAGATTACAAGGGACATGCTTCTAATGGTAGTTTTTGTATGTCATTACCTGATCTTAACAATATTTGAGAGGATTTTTATACGTACTTTATGTTAGGATTGCCAGGAGCATAAAAAGGAATGGATTTTATTGTTGTTGTGGTTGGCAAGTTTTCAAAGATGTCACATTTTCTACCTTGTAAGAAAATGGCATATATGAGTTCAATTGTAAAACTATTCTTTAAAGAACTGACCAGACTTTATGGCATTCCAAAATCCAATATATCTAGTTGTAATACTAAGTTTTAGAGTCACTTCTGGAGAATTTTAGGGGGCACGTTTGATTCTTCTCTTAAATATTGTAACTCCACTCATCCATAAACTGATGGGTAAACGAAAGTAGTGAAAGTTTTTTTTTTTAGGGTTTGCGTGGTTGGTGGCAAAAAGTTCTTGGCTGATTCTTTTTCAGGGAAGTTTTTTCTTCCTTTTTTATGTTTGATTGTTGACTACTTGAACATTAGGGACAATGTTCAAATTAAGTGTAGGGGGGATTGACATTATACGTATGCTGATGTTTATGATATTAATGTTGATGTTGAGAGATATACATTTGAATGATTACGACTCTTTTGGTAGCTAACTTGGGTCTCATTTTTGATGAATTTGACCGTATGATTTTGTCAAAGTAGTTGGAAGGAGAATTGAGTTGTATGTGTGAATTTAGATTAGGCAGCTTGAGAGGATAGTGAACCATGTGGATTGATTGAAGTAGTTGACTGCATAAACTTGGTCAATAATTGATGCTGAGTGATGAGGCAATGTATGGAGTTTTGATGGATTTTCATTTAAGCAGGTTTGAGTCATATGATTACGTCTCATAATCATTTATTTTCGATTACCTTCAGAACTTGCTCCGAACTTGTTTGATACTGCTAGTTTCATGCTTTATAGACATGATAAAGGCCTTCTTTGTTTTTAACCTTTAGCTTAAATGACCCACCAAGTTATTTTTCTCTTGTTACCCCCTTTGAGCCTTTGACTTTGTTTGTTTTCGTATTAATCACATTGCATTGCAACCTAAAAAAAAAATTTAGCCTGACCCTTCCACAAGTTGAATGAAGTAATAAGTATTTGATGTCTTTGACTTAGGGACTTTTGTTTTATATACTATTCTGAGATGTTTTAGAGGTACATCTACTCAGTTGTTGTTGATTTGTGCTACTACTATCTTCTTTTATGTTTATTGTTACAAAAAAAAAACACAAAAACAAAAACAAAAAATAAAAAAGAGAGAAAAAAGAGATCAAACAGTAGCATTGGATAGTGATGAGTAGTTGTAATCCCATGTTTCTATTTGCACACTTCAGAATTTCTTTTTGATTGTCCTACGTTACTTAGTGCTTTTTGAATACTTATAAATAGCCTTTTCCTTTTTTACTTTACCTTAACTTAAGCTCCATTACAACCCTTAGTAAAAGTCCTTTTGATCCATAATGACATGTATTCTATGTAGTAGAAAATAGGTGAATTTGTAAGCCTATGGTAGTGTAATCTCTTAGAGGAAGCTTTGAGTGAAACACAACCCTTTACACTTAAGTGACATGAGTGAATATCGTGAGAAAAGTCTATTTTAATTTTATGCTTGCTTTTGATCAAAGATATCTACTTTTGATTTTGTTTATGTGCATTGATGAAAAGATTATGATATATGTAGTAGCTTGATGCTTGAATTTGTTGAAGTTTAAGGGATTGCAAGCACTTGATTTTCGTCGAAAATGAAATGACAGAATATGTTGGTTGTGATCTAAGTAAGTTACTCGAGGACAAGCAACAATTCAAGTGTGGAGGTATTGTTAATGGGCATTTTATATTGGTTTTAGATACATAATTTGCTAAACTCTTGTCAATTTAATGTTTAAATTGTACTAATTAAGAGTTATTTGTTTTAATTTTAGGTACATATTGGATTTGGAACGTCTAATATTATAAATCAAGAAAAGCTTTCAAAGGAAGTTTGGGTAAAAAACGTTAACGTTTTAGCCACCTAAAAATATTAACGTTTTGGAAGACAAAAATGAGGGTTGTGCGTAAAAATGAGGGAGGTTTTGCTTGAATGAGAGGTTTAAAATGTGTATAAGAGGAGTGGGAAAAGAGCACACCTGGATGGACATTGAATAGAGAAAAAAAAAAGAATAAAGTGGCGGCAGCAGAGAAAGGAACAGTGTGAGTGTGCGTGCGCATAAAAAGGGTGGACCAAAAACCCCCCCAAAACCCTCATTAAATCATTGAATACATAGAAATGATAGGTGAAGCTGGCAGCGGCAAGAGAGCTGGAATGAAGACAACGTGAGTTGCGTGAATAGAGGTGAACCTGGCGGCGGCAAGAGCGCTGGAATGAAGACAACCACGATTTTGCGTGGACAAGAGTGGACCAACCAATTTATTTGTCACGCAAGGAGAGAGTTGCAACTGAAGATAGAACCAACACATTTTTCAATCTCAACAGCTATGATTTTGCTAGGATTTAATTTGTTTATATTCTTTATTTGTTTTAATTTTTGTGGATTTAATCAATGCAATTATATATTATGGCCATGATTTGTGTTGCATTGATGAATATGCAAAAGTAAGTTTTTTTTGTTAAGGTTAAGATTGATATTGGATGAGGACAATTTTTGTGGTATTGATTTTTACTTGACTGAATTCATATTAAGTCCTAATTTAGATTGATCACCTAGATTAAGGCCTTAGATGATTGAATGCTATAACTAATGGGATTTAATTTGTTGAAAAATTAATCAAGCAATATACTTAAGACTAAAGTGTAAACTAACCATAGGATCTTGTGTGAGGATACCTATGATTAACAAACTTAATTTTAGGCTTCTTGTATTAAATGCCTTTTATTTCAAATTATCGATGAACCAAGTGAGTAATTCGGATTTAGAAGAGAAGGGAATTTTTATTAATATTGGGTGCGACTTGCTTAAGGGAAGTAATTCCTAAATCAATTTACCGTTACAAGTTTTAGTATCCAATTCAATTGAAATCTGATAACTTAGTCAATTTCTGGCATTTGATTAAGAATAGTCGTTTTTAATTTATACTTTGCATCTTGGATATTTTCTTGATTCACTTATTTTATTTTATTTTCAAATCAATCGATTCTTGATCATTTGAGTAATTTTGCATTGCTTAATTTAATTGTCTTGCGTGTTGAAATCTCTTGGGTATGATATTCGATTCTTACCGTTTTATATTACTTGTCGACAGGGTACACTTGCCTCTAGCTAGTATAGATAGAAGTTAATTTATATTACTTTTTTAGACCACAAGTTTTGGCGCCGTTGTTGGAGAATTTTCTTATTGTGAGTCATTAGGTTAGACGGTATTAATTGTCTCAGATTTAATTCTTACTTCGTTGTTTATTTGCGTATTTTAGTTCTTGCTTGATTGATTTACTTTGGTGTGTTTTATTTTCCAGTTTTAGCTTTGTCAGTATTTGTTTTTTAATTGTTTCATTTTGTTTATGTTCATTTGTGGTCAAAAGCTCGAGAATTTGCTACTAGATAATGAGATTGAAAAAACTGCTCGCATGTTACACAAGGAAGCCAGATTGGCCCGAAATAGTAACACAGAAGAAGAGATTAGAGAAGAGCAATTTGTACAGATGGAATAACACAAGGAGGGGGTTGATGCCACATCCTGAAGAAAGAAGGGAGTTGACTATGATAGATTTGATTATTGGGCACAACAATAGACCCATGCCTCCCATTATAAGGCCGACGATCACAGGTGCGAGTTTTGATATTCCTTACAGCATTACATCTATAGTGAGAGCATCTCAGTTTGGAGGATTGCCTTTAGAGGATTCAAACACTCATTTGGAGATCTTTCTAAATATTTGTGATTTGTTCAAGCAGAATGGAGTGTTGGATGATGCGGTGAGATTAAGGTTATTCTCATTTTCTTTAAAGGATAAGGCCAGAGCATGGTTAGCCAGTTTGCAGTCAGGATCGATTACTAAGTGGGATAAGATTAGATTATTTTTGCCTAAATTTGGTCGTTTTTTTGAGATATTTAAAAAGTTGCATATAAACATTTCTTTTTGTTGGGACCATAGCGTAGATGTCTTCTTATGCTAAGTTTTTGAAAGAAATTTTGTCTAATAAGAGACTTGAGGAGTATGTCACGATGAAGCTGAATGAGGAATGTTCGACCATATTGTTGAAAAAGTTGCCACCGAAGCTTAAGGACCCAGGGAGTTTTACTATTCCTTGTGTTATTGGTGAATTGCATATAGATAGGGCTTTAATGGATTTGGATGTGAGCATTAACTTAATGCTTCTTTCTATTTTCAGGAAGTTAGGATTGGCGGAGCCCAAACTCACTGCTATTTCGCTTCAGCTAATAGATAGGGTCATCATTTTTCCCAAGGTAATTATTGAAGATGTATTGGTTAAGTTCGAGAAGTTCATCTTGCCGGTGAATTTCTTAGTCCTTGATATGGAGGAAGATAGAGACATTCTCATCATTCTTGGGAGACCTTTCATGGCTAGTGCACGGACCATCGTTGATGTACAGCGTAGAAAGTTCATTTTGAAGTCTCAAGATGAAGAACTAGTATTTGATTTGTTCAATGCTATGAAG
>JANIHZ010000008.1:35285576-35306251 GCA_027478365.1 Erythroxylum rufum | reverse complement strand
TATATATTTTTATCATAATCAAAATTTCTTCTGTGTTCTTGTCTGTCAAGGACAAATTTAGGCTAAGCACCCTCTAAAATCAATTTATACTCTCAGTTCTTCATATAATTTAAGGAGTAAAATTTTTATTTTGAAGTGCAAGTCGTAGAGCACCACTCACTGAGAGCTTAAAACAAAGAACATTCAAGTCTTGAAAGCCTTCTACAATGCTCTTTTCTGAGTACTCCAATGTTAACAAATTATAACATCAAAACTCTTCTCTTTGTTATTCTTTTGTTCTCCTGCATTCTAACTTTGTTTTCTTTCTTATTTCTCTTGTTTTTTTCTTACTTTTTTTTTGATAAATCAGAAATACTTTATACAAAATAATAGTTATGTACATAACTTGAGATTCTTAAACATGAATCTCCAAACTACAGCCAGTGGACCCAATTGCATACTTACAATTTACTTCGGTTCTTCAATACACAACGATCAAATTCTACTAAAAACATAGCTCGTGCACACTGTACAGAAGATCCAGTTGCAAAAGGTAACACACCTATTCAGCAATCAGCAAAGAAGAAATAAGATTGGAGAATTGAGGAATTCCTGGAGAACTGTCAACTTGCCATGCCATCTCTTTCGTATCTACATTTATAGGAGCTTGAATAATTCTTTCCTTCCATCCCTCGGCAGGGTACCTTGATCTGCTGCTGAGATTTGTTTTTGTCTGTTCCCCACCATTCTTTCCTTGCTTGCTGGTTTGGCACAGTGAGGTTCCTAATGCCACTCTGCTTCTGCTTTACCGAAGGGGTTTGGAATCCTCACTTGATCGTGGCTTCTCTTACTTTTAAATGACCCCTCATATAAACTTCCCAACAAACTACTCATTTTTAGTCTTCTCTATTTTTCCGAAGCAAAATATGTTTGTTAATAAACAACAAAAAAGTCGGTAAAATATAATTTCATTGTTTAGTTAACGGTTAATCAAGGTCAATTAACCCCATGGTTCAAATCATACCTACATTGAGCTCTTCTCTATTTTATAATCAAGTTAAAGTCATGATGATATTTACGAAACTTTTGTTTTTACTTTGCATCTTTTACTTGATTTACTTTCATTTTCTTCTTGATTTCTTATATTAATGGAAATTTTTTTAAAACTTGATAATAATAAGTTAATTAGTATAACAAAATCATACATTAAAATAATATTTATTTGAATATTATAGATGAACTAATCTTCAATAGGGATGGCAATGGCCTCGCTCATAGGCCACCTTCGTTAAATTTTTAAAATAATTTTTTTGTAAAATTAAAAATATAAAATAATACTTTTTTTAATTAAGTTTGAGCTACACTATTCAAACTGAGGTTAATCCAAAACTCAATTTTTTTAAAATAATTGAGTCTTAAGTCGGTCTAAACTTAGACCTGACTTATAAGCAGATTTATTAAAAACATATAAATTTGAGCCCATGAGTTAGCTAATTTTCATCCCTAATCTTGAAACGTTGAAAATGACTATGTGATGTTGCTATAAAGTATAAACAGAAAGAGAATCGCATGCAAGGCATTATATTATAGGGTTGCTAATTGTTGAGATATGTTAACTGATCTAATATATCCAACACAGGGGTCATCCATCCTGATGCTCAGTAGCTTGTAGGGTAAGATTCAAACCATACGTGTCACTTAATAATTTGGCTGGTAAAAATTGTGGGCAGGCATATATTTGAATGCATCTGCACTTAGAGAAAGCCGATTGGACATAGGCAATATAGGGGCATCCGAGTACGCGTGCCTAGCTAGTGTGACCACGTAAAAAAATATCAATTTGCTAATTCCGATGGAAATTCCAATTCCCGTATAAACTTCTAAGTCATTCATTTATAGGATTTGTTAATCTAATAACAAATGATAAAAACTAATTATTTAAATTATAATAAAATAAATATTAAGCAAGTTGGGTGGGTCCCCCCTTCCTGAATCATGGTAACAAAAACATTTTATTCACAGGCCACAAACCCTAACCTTCAATACAATCCTCAACCATCAACACAGTCACCGTCATCGTCACCGTTACGACCACAGCGATAGATATACTCATTCTTGTATGTGTTCCAACATTATATGATCTCGCAAATGTCCTTTGACGCATCAAAAAAGCCCATCGCGAATGGCAACGGCGTTGCGCTGACACCGAAGACCGCTGCGACGAGAGGCCAAAGGCTCAGACTGAATCCAGACGCCGATCACAATCCGGAAAGCTACGAGGACCTGCAGCTGGAGTTCAGTCCTCTACTTTTTAGCTCTCTCGAGCGCTACTTGCCTCCCTCCATTCTCAATTCCTCCCGCGACGATAAATTCCAGTTCATGAGTAGAATTCTCACACGCTACTCTCCCGACGGTGAACGCACTCGCGTAAGCTTCGCATTTCCACAACACCCGTATGTCCATAAGAATGAATGTGGTTTTACGCGAAACTTTGTTCTGGCGTCAACGATGTTCAAACTTTTTTGTTTAAATGTATAACAGCGTAAATCTGGATAACTGATAGTACGGTAGGTGAAAAATGTGAAGAATCACTATATTTTCAATAATAATTTTATATGTCGCCGCGAAATTGACTATAGGTAACCTTTTGTTCTAGCTCTTCTCTTTTAATTGGTCAAATTGTTATTGTTATTTCCTTATTGGCAGCTGCAAAAGCACAGAGAATACAGACAGAGAATCATAAAGAACTATCAGGTACATTCTGGGACTGAATTTACTTCGTCTATTGTATGGAATAAAAACTTTCTAGTTTACCGTGATCTATGGTTTGTATCGTTGCGTTGTATCATTTATTGTAAATGTTTCTTACTTTGTTGTTTCTAAGTCTCCACTTTTTAGCTCTCTAAATTTACGCATTGAATTGCTTGCTTGAGTTTCTTAGCTGAAAAATCAGGATCTAAGGAAACTAGAAAAGCTATTATTTTGTAGAGAGAGATTTTTTTTGGCCTTCATCTTATGGAATATTAGTATTAATTGCTTTTAGCTGTAGCCTTTGCATAAGGAGCTGTACAGTATGAGCCCTACGAGCTTTTTTCTTCCATCATTTCTCAAGGCAATCCGTGAAAATAAAGAGCAGAGTTTTAGAAATATATTGGTTGAGCCCACAGCAGGAGTATACATATTTGACATGCTTAAACCAAATTTCTGTAACATGCTGATGTCTGAGGTATTATCACTTCTCTTCTTATCTTTACCCTGTTAAAAAGTGCATTTATTTGTGCTTTAGTAATATATTCTTATCCAGTTTTGATGCTTAGGTAGAACACTTTGAAAGATGGGTTCGCAGGACAAATTGGAGAATAATGCGTCCAAACACTATGAACAAATATGGTGTAGTGCTTGATGATTTTGGTTTGGAAACTATGCTTGGCCAATTTATGGATCACTATATACGGCCTATGTCTGGAGGTTAGAGATCTCTATAATCTGAAGGCTCTGTGCTTCAAACAAAATTGATGTTACTACAACCAAAACTTAGTGTTCAATGGATTGATTTCCTATGCAGTTTTCTTTCCTGAGGTTGGTGGATCAACTCTGGATTCCCATCATGGTTTTGTTGTAGAATATGGAGCCAATAAGGATGTCGAGCTTGGTATTTCCATAAACCTTCTTTTAACAATGATCATCAGCTAGTGAATAGTAATACTAAACTATTAGAATCTCCATCTCTAATCATCCATTAGTAGGTAGAATTTAAAAGAGATGTTTTAAATGTCGAGATTCTCACTTCCATCTTTAATTGAATGTTATTGCTTCCTTTATATGAAATCTTTTTCATTTGATGTGCACATGAATGTGAACTGGTTTTATGGGTAAGAATCACTTGTTTGTCTTGTGCTATTGATGTTTTAAGGTGTGAACAGTCATTACTTAATTTTAACTTTGAAAGTTCATGTGCTCTCTTAGTTAGTCAAATATGTTAACTTTTCTCTGTTTTTGTAACATTATCCTAAAAAAATTGTCAGTAGAGATGCTAATTTAATAGCAATTTTTTGCAATTGAGCAGTATTGTTTGCCAGAATTGGTCAAGATTAAGGTTTAATTAGTTGAAGATTATTGTAAAATGGACATATTTATAATAACAAACTGCAAGGACATCTAAAAAACAACAGGAATTCTTAAAAATAGCATCAGTACCGAAGGAGGTTCTAATGAATTTTACCCATTCTTAGGCCTTGTTTTATTGTAATGTTCGTAGTCCCAAAATTTTTCTGCACCTTCATGGTGTTAATTCTATGGCTTTGGTAAACCTTTTTGAACTCTAAGCAGTTATTTCCTTTGTAGGATTTCATGTTGATGACTCTGAAGTCACCTTGAATGTTTGCTTGGGTAAGCAGTTTCATGGTGGGGAATTGTTCTTTCGGGGTATTAGATGTGATAAACACATTAATAGTGAGACTTATTCAGAGGTAGGGTAATGCTTGATCTCTTTTCTTAAGCAATTATTGAATGATGCTAGTACTATTTGTTTATTTATATACTGGTCTAGAACTAGGATATAGTTGGAGTTGAAGAAACTTTTGAACTCAATAATCACATGGCTTTGGAAGAAGTGTATTACATGCTGGCGAAAACTAACATCGGCTATGTTTCACCATTATGTGACTTCCACTCTTGCGAAGGAGAACTTTATAGAATCATTAGGTTAACTAGTGAACGGTAGCATATTTTCTCAGTTTGAATGCTTCAGTCCAGCGGATAAACTACACAATTGCTAAAGATCCTAGCAACTGATCTCAATGGTTAAATGCTTACAGTCAATGCATGTAAACGTTGAATTTACCAAAACAAAGAAAATGTAACCAATTACCCATCTTATAATTTGTATGGCTTTTATTCACTTGCAGGAGGTTCTAGATTATGGCCATGTTCCTGGTCGTGCAGTTCTTCATTGTGGTCGTCATCGAAATGGTGTTAAAGCTACAACTTCTGGGAATCAGCTGAACTTGATTTTGTGGTGTAGGAGGTAACTTTCTCTCTTCTCCTTTGGATACAAATTAGAAACAATCTACGGTGGAAAGAGATCCAGTCAATTCTTTGGGATCAGTCTGGGTTCTAGGTCAGGGCATCTACATAATTTATCTTATTCTCAGGCAACTTGAAGTGTCGTGCTTTTCCCCAACGTGTACTCATGATTAATGCAATATGTAATAATTATCATTTTTATTGTCAGTTCGGTCTTCCGGGAGCTGAAGAAATATCAAAAAGATTGTTCTAACTGGTGTGCAGAGTGTCGAAATGAGAAGAAAGAAAGGCAGCGTCTGTCAATTACAGCTACCAAACTGGTACTTAGTTGCTTATATGAAATGAGAGATGATCGACTATATTTCCTCTTGTTCCTAAGGCCTAATGCCTTTGGTATTTGCTTTACCAGGAGTTGCTGAAGAAGAATGGTATATCTGCAGCTTGAGTTGTTTCTAACCAGTTTAACCCAGCTTGTGAAATTGTAATATAAGAGAAGCCGTATCCTGTATTAAATGCATATAAGTTTTTTGTCCTTCACTTTCTTTTTCTGTAATAAATTGTCAGTATAGTTATCGTGGATTGCTCCTTCCAAAAGTAAATGGCTTTATTTTTAATGTTTCTTGAAAAATTAGACTTGGAAATTGTTTTAAAAAATTAACATGAGTAAAAGGATGATGAGTTGCGGTGGTGGGCGAAGGTCCGAATATCATCGGAGCCACCCTTAAACGCTTCACCCCCATAACTATGGTTTATTTAAAAAAACTAGATTTTTATATATTTTTGGAAAAAAAAAAAGTAAAGGATAAATTTATTGACCAAAACTGAGTTATGAAAAACAAAGATCGTCCATGTCTGGGACCTTATGTGGCTTACAAAATTAATTCTTACTTGCTCAGCTACAATAAGTTTTACGTTACTGACACTGCAGGGATTCATTTCCTAAACTTAGGCTGCATATTATCAAAATTTTCCTTAGTTTCTTTCCTGTGGAGTTATTCTTTCTGTCCCTTTTTCCTTCCCTGCACAACTTCCTTTAGTTACGAGCATACTTCAAGTTGATTATGGTCACAGAATATGTACATTAATTAGACATCCGCTCGACTTAGAATTATCACCTGTTCTCCGATCCACTATTGAAGTTTGTTGCACTGGCCTTTTTTTTGGAAACACTTCTTATTTCTCTCCTTCCACAAGTTGAAGACACACGAGCTAAAACCTATCTCCATCATTGCTTTCTCCGTTTTAGAGAATAAGTGATTGGTCTGCGCCCAAGTCAGAAATTGCATGAAATCTGGGTCAAATTTATCAATGAACTACGTGATTGGTCTGCAACCAAGTCAGAAATTGCATGAAATCTGATTATCTACATACGATAGTTCACGTACCCCTTTCCAAATGTTCACAGATTCTCTACACTTAAAAATTGGTGCAGTTGTGAGTCTATTCTTCAATTCCTCAAAACTGCTATGGCACTTCTCAGTCCACACAAATTTCTGATTCTTCCTTGTCAATTTGGAAAGTGGAGCAACTATCATAGAAAAGCCCTCCACAAACCTCCTGTAATACCCGACTAATCCCAAGAAACTTTTCACTTCAGCTACATTCTTAGGTGCTTCCCATTACACAACCGCTTCTATCTTTCTTGGATCCATATGCACTCATTTTTTCGAAATTACATGTCTAAGGAACACCACTTCCCTTAACCAAAATTCACATTTATCAAATTTGGCATATAACTCTTCCTTCCTCAATGTCCCTAAAGCAAGCCTCAAGTGTTCTTCATGCTCCTTATCACTCTTGGAATAAACCAATATGTCATCAATAAAGACAATGAAAAATTGGTCTAAGAAAGGCTTGAAGACTATATTCATCAAATCCATAAAAACTGCAGGTGCAATCGTTAGCCCAAAAGGCATAACCAAGAACTCAAAGTGGCCATACCGTCTTCTAAAAGCAGTCTTTGACACATCGGTCACCTTTATCCTTAACTGGTGGTAACCCGATCTCAAATCTATCTTAGAAAAGACTCTTGCCCTTTGCAATTGGTCAAACAAATCATCTATGCGCGGGAGCAGATATCTATTCTTAATAGTGGCATGATTGAGCTTCCTATAATCCACACACATTCGCAATGACCCATCTTTCTTCTTCACAAAGAGGACCGGAGCTCCCCAAGGCGAAGAGCTCGGCCTAATGTAACCCTTCTCCAACAAATCTTCCAGTTGCTCCTTGAGCTCCTTCAATTCCGCCGGAGCCATTCAGTAAGGTGGAATTGAGATAGGTGTAGTACCTAAAAGAAGCTCAATGGAAAACTCAATTTTCCTAGGTGGTGGTAGTCCAGGTAATTCCTCAGGAAAGACATCTGGGAACTCCATGACCATAGGAATATCTTCTAGCTTCCTTCTATCTGCCCTTGTGTCTACCACATAGGCCAAAAATGCCTCACATCCCTTCCTCATCATCTTCTCTATTGTCAGAGCTGAGACAATTCTAGGCGTGCTTGCTTTTCTGTCCCCTGTAAACACCACTTTTCTGCCATTCTCGAACTCGAATTCCACTGTCTTCTGCTTACAGTCCAAGTTGGCATGATACTTTTCTAATGTATCCATACCCAAAATTACATCCAATCCCCCCATCTTCATGGGCATCAAATCCACCACTAATCCAAATCTCACAATCTTTATAAACTTGACTAATAATAATTTACTGGCCGATTGGAGTACTCACCATCAAAGGAATATCCAATGGGCTCAAAATCCTCCTATGTACAGTTTTACCCAATGACACAAATGAATGGGTAGAACTCGGATCAATCAAAACAATTGCATCATCATTAAATAATTTAACCATACCCGTCACCACTTTTGGAGCGGTCTCTACATCCTCTCGTGTCATTGCAAACACTCTAGCTAGTGCTTACCCCCTGGATCTTCCTGGAGGATGTACTTGTACTCTCTTAGCTGCCTCAGAGCTACCCACCTCAGTTACAGTCTTCTGTCCCACTGTCTTTGTTCTCCTAGAAGCCTGCATCTATGCTCCCTCTCTTCTGGCCAGCTTTGGACACTCTCTGGCCATTTGTCCTTTCTGTCCATAATTAAAACAAGCTCCTGTTAATCTGTAACATTCCCCTTTATGGAACCTCCCACGATGCTCACCTTTGGGAATAGGTGGCCTATCCCCATCTCCCTTCCTACTGCCTCCCACCGTCGAAGCTTGATGAGAAACAGTAGAAGCCCTCATAGGTCTAGGTCTGCTCGCACCACTGCTCCTCTCCTCAGACTGCATAGGAAAAGTTCTGGCACTCCTCTCAGGCATAAAAGTACCACCTCCCCTCTTGGACTGCTCTCTTCCCTTTCTTTTCTTACTGACAACACTTTTGATGTTCTCAATATTTTCGACCCTCAATGCTGCTTCAACCAACTGTTGAAAGTCATAAAAGTTCTGCACTACCACTTTCTCTCTGATGGCTAGGTGCAGTCCTGACTCAAATTGGCGGCACTTAGCAGCCTCACTCAGCATCATCTCAACAGCATACCTTGACAACTGTGTGAACCGGCGCTCGTATTCACTAACTGTCATCTCCCTCTGGGTGAGACTCAGGAATTCCCTTTGCTTCTGTTGAATGTACACTTCAGACAGATATTTCTTCCTATAAGGAGCAAGGAAGTCTTTCCACGCCAACCCTGTCGGTTTCAACTGGCTCCCCGGTACACACTCCCACTAATGCAAAGCGTCCCCCTGAAGCAGACTTACCGCATAAACAACTTTTCCATCATCTTCACAGTCCATCTGCTCCAATATCCTCTCGATCTTCCTTAACCAGGTCTCGACTTCTTCAGGATCAGTGGTCCCATAAAAGTCCACTGCTCCATACTTCCTCAGCTTGTCAAACTGTTTTCCCTTCTTAGCTGGGGCCTAAGCAGAAGGCTGTGGCATCTGAACCATAGCCTGGACAAAAGCTTGAGTAAATGCCTAGAATAATCTCGGATCCAGAGTAGGCACTTGCTCTGACTGACTAGGCGACTCTTGCGTCTGAGATCGGAGGGGCTCACTACTTTGCCCTAAGGAAGCCTCAACAATTCCTGGGGCTACCGACTCATCGGTGCTCTCCTCCCTTGGTGGAGAGTCAGGTGCAATTGAACCTTGCAAAATTCCTCGTGTCCTTCTACGAGGTGGCATCTTACTCCTTCAATGAAAATACTAACGATTAACTTACAATTCATTTTAATCTTAGTTCCTATATGTATGCATGATATGCATGTCACTTAATGAAAACAATCAATTCACAATACAACAATTAATTACATAGCAAAACAATTCACCTTACTATGCATTATAAGCCTAGGAGAAAGTTTAAGCTCTGATACCAAACAATGTTGGACCCCGTTTCCAAAGTCCAACATTCGGAATCATAAAAGCATGGAGGACTCATTTCTTATAAATTACTAAGCATAATTGGGGAATTTTAATTTGGAATTTCAGACTGGCTTCTTCAAAACATTTGTTCCCCATTGAATTATGTTTCTAACAACACCAAAAATGCTTAATTTGGTTCAGAAATGAAGAAGTTATGGCCAAAACACTTTCGGGCTAAAATTAAACCAAGACTGAATACTACACCCAAGTTCACTCCAGAAATTGAAAGTCTTAAAGCCTAAATTGAAATTCCATTCCTTCAAATAAGTTGTAGATCCATGTCTCTAGTTTAATATGAAATAAAAATCAACTCAATTGGAGTTCTACAGATCAAGATATCGCCAAAATACTAAAGCATGTTCAGAAAATATCCAACTCGTACTCTTTTAATCGATCCTCTCACTTTGGTTCAATCCCTCTTTTTCAAGCTAATATCAACAGCTATCCATTTTTATGGAGAGGTAGATAATTGTATTATAAATCCATTGCTTTAAAAATCAGGTCAATCGAAGGTCGAATGAAAAATTTATGGCCAAAAGAATTGATAGAGGTCGGATCGGGGAGGAAAATTAAGAAAAATCGGTCGTGTGCGACGCGGTGCGCACGCGAGAGCGTGGGCGCTCGCGCTCGCGAGGCATACGAAAGCGCTGCACCTCCTCTTCATACTTTATAACTTCTAAAATTCATAACTTTTGACCTAGAACTCCAAAATTTGCAAATTAGGTATCACTGGAAAGCTAAAAGAAAGCTCTACAACTTCTATGAAGGACTTAAAAACAATTGTGGTCTCTAAAGGGGTCAAAAGTCTACGTAAAAGTGACTGGTCGATAAGCTCATCCTGAACAGCATCATAACTTCTAAAAATCATATCTTCCGACTCCATTGTCCAAAAATTCCATACTTTATATCAACAGAAAGATAAAAAGATAACCTACAACTTTCATGAAGATTTTAAGGCCAATTTCTGCCTCTACAAGGGTCAAAATTTCAACCAAAATGATTGTCCCGAAAATTCATCCTAAACAACATCAAGACTTCAATTGATCATACCTTCCAGCCCCGATATCGAAAAATATCATACTTTATAGCGTTAGAAAGCTGGAAATATAAGCTACAACTTTCATTAAGACAACTTTGGCTGATTCTATCTAGATCAATACAGTTTTTCCATTGAAAGGTTGCTAAACCCAAATTTTCCATCATATTCACCCACTACCAAGTACCTTTTGATACTTTTGAGCTCCACCTCAACCAATTCATCTCATACACCCTTCAAAACTCCAACATACTATTCCAAAACAAATAACCAATTTCAAACTCAACAATGAAGAATATGCACATGCACATTCCTCTTTCACAAAAGTCATACACAATCTCCTACACTATCTATAAAGCAACACAATCATACACAAAAGGAGAATACTTGAATTCTTATTCTCATTTCCAATCAAAATGAATGTTCATGCATAGCTTTAAATTACATATCAACATGTACATCATGAACTAAGCACAAGATACAAAATACATGAGACGCTAAATGTTTGATATGCTTGTAAAGATATCCAAAAGGCTAGTCACTAACTTAGTACCAAAGTATCTAATGTCTTGGAGTTTTCCAATGCTTTGCAGGTTCAACACTTGTCTTGTTTTGCACCTGAGGAGGGAAAGTGGGGTGAGAAACTCGGCTCAGTGGCTAATACGTTAATAGCCATCGGTAATGAGCCATACAACAAGCACAAATACACATATATCAAGCAATCTAATTCATTCGCAAATTTATCACATAATTCATAATTAAGCAAAATTTATCACATACAAAATATCATGAAATCTTCTAACAATCATAACACTTTATTATGCATCATACTCAACAAAGTTGTAATGAAATGCACAACAAATGGCTAGAGAGATTCCGTAGAACAAAACGGTCTACACCGTGAACAAACGAGTCCGATTTCTCAGGATCTTGTGGCCTTAATCAGGCAACCGGAAAAAGGCTATAGGTCAATGTGCACGTGACTAACGAAATGAGTTTCTCTCTTGCCCACTCACAACAAATCTATGCTCAAATTAGTCAATCGCAAAATTGCATTCTTATGCTTCTTTCATCAAATGCTCATATCTTCATACTTTTCATTTATTACAAAGAAAACATATCCTATTTCATCATACATTTTCAAATGTTCACCACAATTCATCATTTACACAATTTAAACAAATACACACACATAGGGCATTTGCCCATCACACAACAACTATAAAAATATTACCCACCTAAATTATTGGGAAAATCCAAGCTCAAGATTTCCCTTCCTCTCTCTCTTGAGTATGGTTTCCTTGATTCCCTTCAATTAAATCAATTTCTATTTAATGAATACATTCAAAGAAAGTTCAAAAAATTCAAGAATCAAAGCAAAGCTAAAATTGAATTTAAACCTAACCTACCCATAGCCCATCTAGGCTAGAAAAATCAAAACCCTAACTTAGAAATCCCAAAATCAATTTGGGTTCATGTTTCTCTTCTTTCTCCCTTCGTATCCAACACAAACCCTAACCTCTATTTAATCCCCTTTTTGAATCTAGCATAGGAAGATGAAAACTTACCTCCAACAAGTGAATTTCTCTTCTTTTTCTTCTTCTTTCTTCTTCCCTCTAAGTTTCCAACGATCTTCTTCTTTTCATCTCCTTTTTCCACCCTTTTTTTCTTTCTCTTTGGCTATTCACGACAACACCTTGTTCCTTCTTGTAATTTAAAACACCAAATAGCCTATTCTTCCCATTATGCCCTTCACTTACAAGGACTTTCCCAATTTTCCCTTGTTTCATTTAATTCATATACCAACTCCTTTAAGCTACTTAACTCCCTAGGCTAACTTAATTCTAAACCCTTCATTCTAATTTCAATTTCTAATTTCCATTCAATTCCCCATTCATCCTTGCTAATTCAAAGACTCAACTAAAAAAATAAAACAATTAAATCAAAATAAAGAATAAATAATTCGGGGCCCAACAGAACAGCTTTAAAATCTCTCTTGAAATCTAAGGAAATTAAAACCCTAGCTTGTTTTCTCTTCTTTCTCTCTTTCATTCCTTTTCATGTCTCTCTCTCTTATCCTTTTTTTCTCATCCATGCATTTTGTTTTTCCAGAATCTTCTTATTCATGTTTTCTCCTTTATTTATAAGCAAGACAATACTTCTTCTTCCAATTGTGCCCTTAATGAGTCCAAAAAGTCCATTTTATCCTTCCTTATAGGCTTATGTTCTTTTAACCTTAAGTGTCTTGTAAAAAATATTCTTGAACATTCTATCATAACACTTTCATCTAGAAAATTTCCCTCATTGTCTTAAGTTTCTAATGCCACCAAAATCATTCAATTTGGTTTAGTGATTGAAAAGATATACTTCAAACATTTTTGGACTGCTCTTATCCAAAACAGTATACTATACATAACTTCCATCCAAAACTTGAAAGTCATAGGAACTGAATTACAATTCCCTTCCTTCAGATACTTTGTAGCTCTATGTCTCTAGTTTACTACAATTCAAAAATTATCTCATTTGAATTTCTACAGACCACAGTATCGTCAAAATATTGAAGTATATTCAGTAGAGTAACACCAGTTCATAATACTTAAGAGTACACTCACTGTACCCGTCCCTGCTTTTTTTTCACTTAATATCTCCCCAATCATTTTAGATGGCTAGGATTTCTATTTAATATGTATAGCCATGTCTTACGAGTCCAATGGTTCAAGAATCAAGTCATTTGGAGGTCTAGTGAAGAAATTATGGTCAAAAGAAGCAACCATGTTTATGACCTCAATCATACTGAACCTATTTGGGGGAAACAGCCATAACTTTCTGTAGAAACTTCTGATTGAGGTGTTCTTTAGATGTTTTGAAAGAGAACTTTAAGAGCTACAACTTTATTGTATACCTTGATGACAAATACTTTCATCTGAGGGATAAAAAATAGAACAGAATATATGACGTCATTTTTGAGACGAAGTGACATCATCAAACAATACAAGGCTGGGAAAATTGCCATAATGTTCTCTACAGATATCAAATTAAGGTGTTCTTTATATGGTTAGAAAGAAAAAATCAAGATCTACAACTTTTATGAAGGCCTGAAAGCAAGATTCAGCCGCTAAAGGAGCCAAAAATGGTACAGAAGGAGGAAGCAAAAAGGTCAAACTAAAACTAAGCAAAAGTAAAACTGAGACGATGCTGACGTCATACTGAGACGATGATGATGTCATACTGAGACGGAAGCAATAAAAAGGGCATAACTTTCAGCTCAGATGTCCAAAATTTTCATACTATATACCATTGGAAAGATAAGAGAAAGATCTACATCTTTTCAGAAGGCAACTTTGCCAACATAAATCCATATCAATCCCAAATTTTCCCCTAGAATTTGAAGATGAGTTTTCCATTCATGCACCAACATACTGCACTCAATTCTTAACTTCATGACAACTTTTGAGATTCTTAGAGACATAATTGAAATTCAATTTCTTCATACAAAATGTATCCATATATCTCTAGTTTAATCCAAATTAAGAATCATATCGTTTGGACAACTAAAGAAAACGTTGTGGCTAAAAGACTAAGGTATACTCTTTGAACATTTTCCAGATCATCTACCAATTTTGTTTTCAAATCTTTCCTTAACACAACTCATACCAAGATCATCTTTTCTACTTCATTTACTCCTCATTCTCAACTTCATTTCATATCAATGTCCTCTATAAAGCAATCATAATCCATGAATAATCATGAACACGAATAACAAAACATACACTTATGTACATATTCTTCATCAACTTACTGCACAAATTCAACTTCATTTTTTCTTTCATTTTACTGCTAACTCTTCCTATTTCAAAATCTCTTATCTAGCAAAACACCATAGCAAATCATGAATCTATCTACATTTCTTATTCTCTATTTTACTCTTGCCTACAAATTCTTGGTTCAAGAACTTTCATTTATTTGTTCTTTACTTGTGACTAATCACTAAAATTTCTTATTCAATACTTCTAATCTTCTAAGAAAAGTTTGGGGTCCAATACAATGGATGTTTGTGCAAAAACTTTACAAATTAATAAGGAGGAGCTCAAGGTAGAAAAGTCTATGTCATTTACCTCGGAGGTGAGTACTAAGTTCATGATTATTTTTTAGACTATCTCTTCACCTTTACATAATAGATTGGAAGAATTAAATGAGGAAGAAAAAGTCCAAGAGACATTTGAGATCCTTCCAGAGTGCATGGACTTAGTCAAGATTAAAAGTCAAAGCATAGGGAAGATGCTAAATATGACAAATCATCAACTGAGACCCTATCCTAAAGAACTTCACGTGGAGGAGCTGCTTGTGACACCTGAAGATTACAATTTTATCACATGAGGAGGAAATATGGATTCGAGCCAACGACCTTAAACAAAGGAGCTATTTGGGAGGCAACCCAAGGGAAGTAAATTTCTTTTCTTTACATTTTCACATTTCCTTTTATATACATGTATGTTCTTTGTTGGTTTGTTTCTTGCTTGTTTTAAGTTTTCAATCAAAATGAGAGAAAGAATAAAACAACAAAGCAAACATTTTCTCTTTTCCGTTGATTCTAGGACTATATAGTTATGATTAGAGAATGAATTGACTAGAAAATTTTGTAGCAACTTTAGCATGTACTTTTACTCTTATGGTTGGTCGATGTGCATTATCTTTAGAAGAGTAGTAACTAGTGGTAGACAAAGGTGGTGAGATTTTGAGCCTTATTTTATTGACACATTCATATTAGTCTCATTGTAATTTGATAATGTGTGACCTTCATGACATGTACATCCTGATTTTGCCTTAAAATTCTATTCGAGACCACATTTTTATCACATGCATTAACCTGGATATTATTAGGCATTCTTTGCTTTTCTGAACTTAATTAGCCAAATAGCCTACCCATTATACGATTTTCCTTTTTGATAAGCCCCGTTGAGCTTTATACTTTTCTTTTTAGATAAACCACATTTTATGCTTTTAAACCTAACCAAATGTCTTACCCAAGCCATAAAGCTAGTACAATATTTGTAATTATTGAGTTTGTGGATGTATAAAATTCTAAGTGTGAAGGTGTACATTTGTGTGGAATGGTTAATGTTGGGATGTTTTGTTATGTCTTATCATTGAAATTCCCATATTAATGTAGTTTCTTTTAATGTTTAAAAAAAGGAGAAAAGAAAGAAAAGAGAAAAGAGAAAAGCACAAGAAAAGAAAAGAAAATGAAAAATAAAGAAAGAGAGAAAAAGAAAAAGAATGATTTTTTTGTTTAAATAAATTTATCAAGGAGGAAGTGCATAAGAGTTTAGAAAATTATTCATAATTAATATATCTTCCTAGAGTTATAATGAACGTGTTATTTGAGTATGATGAATATGAGGTTGATGTTGACTTGGAAGGTTAACTCTTTTGTGGTTTCAATGTATTGTCATTAATTGTATGAGTGATTCGTTTGGATTGCTATATGCTTCATGTGGTATGTGTGTGAGAGCTGAATTGGGTTGCGAAATATAAATGTTACATTCGTTATAGTTGAAGGTACCCAGTTTTTGATAAGTGTTGCTTTGTTTCACTAGCTTTGATAGCTTTCAAGCTACTTGACCCAAATACATCTAACCTTACCTTTACCGACATTAAATCCTTGAAAAGTCCTTTGATCCATAATTTTGCATGTGACTTTTAGTGGTGAAGAAATGAAATGATATGCAAAGTTATGGATTGTCATGATTATAAATGGTGTTGAGTGTACCTGTGGATATATTTTAGTTAAATAAATTTTCCGAGTCTACTATTAGATTGCTCAGTTTTTGAAGATGATGAATGTTAATTAATCATAAGTAAAAGTTTGGAATGTTGACTTCCTGCTATGATTTTTGAAAGTCATTTATCTTTTCTTATGATTATATATTCTCGGAACATATGGGAATTGAGTAAATGTTTTTGGGTCTTTGAGCTTAATTTTAATGTTTTGCACGAGGACAACCAAAAGCTAAGTGTGGGGGAAATTGATATGTGCTTAATTGATTGTTTAATTATTCCATAACACATAGCAATTATTGACATTAAATTGCTTAAGATACTCACTTTGACTCATATGTGATTTTAGGCACAATTCAAAAGTAAGGAAGTAAAAGTGAGTCGAAAGCTCTATATTTTAGCCATTTTTTGAAGATTAATTTTTACTTGTCTTCATGGAGTAAGAAGAAGAAAATTAAAAGAAAAGAAAGATGGAAACACAAAGAAAAAAAACGTGGGCTGTATAGATTTTGCACGGCCATCCAAAGTATTAATTTAATTAATGGATAATACATAAGGCACCAAGGTAAGAAGAAAATGGTAACTACTTGGATAAATCACCAAAAAGGCAGCAGTAACAAACATGAAACGTCAGCGCAAAGAGTAGAGCTAAGAAGAACAAAATGCAGATGTCTCACATCTACGTTTCACGTAGTTAACGCCTACGCTTTAAACAGAAGTTAACTTACGTTACGTTAAACGCAGCCAATGTCTACATTCAAATGTCGTCTGCGTGAAACGCAGATGTTAACTACCTTTCACACAGACAACTACGCTAAATGTAGAGGCAATGTCTACATTCAAATGAGAAGGCCATAAGTTTTAAACAGAGGTGTATAGGAACAGTGTACATAATGTTTATTTGTCACATCAGTGAATAGTTAGGAATAGAACAGAAGAGAGCTGCCAGAAAGGGAGGCACAGTGAAGAAAGAACAAGGGGGGTTTCAGCTAGGGATATATAAGTAGGGCTTAAACAAATTTTCGGCAGAAACCCATGTCACGACCCGGTACCACATCGGGCCCATGACAACCACCGCATAATCGAGTTAAGGACACTAACGGTATCCTTAATCCGACTATACAAGGCTAACTGAATATCAAATCTTTTTTTTTCTTTTTTTGAAAAAATTTGGGCTACACAACGGCTGTATTTTTAAAATCCCAAAACCTGCAAACGATTTCAAACACACTTCTATATTCACATCCAACCACAACTCCAGGACTCTCTAGTCCACTCAAAGCAATCTCAACTCTAGGCAATCTCAACTCAATGTAATTTCAACAACAGTATCAAAAGTTCATACATAAAATCGTTTATAAAACACAAGGAAATCAAAAGTTAACTTAAAAAATCATAAAAGTGTATCTCTATAAACATAGTTCATGAGCCACTAGACAATAAGAGTACAAAATAGGAAACTACCCACGTGCAGTAATACCCCAAAAATGTCAAAAGACCGCACGATCCACTCAAAGCTTCAAACTTACTAAATTAACCTGTATGGTTGGAAAGCAAAGGGGGGTGAGTAAACTAGGTACTCAGTGAGTAGGAAAGTCATATAACACAAATAGAATTCGATCATACCCAAAACGGTGCAAATAACCTATGAAGTGAATATATCTCACATAGAAAACATATAGGTGTAGCCTATAACTCAATGTATACTAGTTAGGAACCATAGGCCTAGCCTGTTAACTCACTCATCTGGTGAACATAGGTTCCAGTTTCAGTACACGAAAGCGTAAAATTATCATATGTATCAATTAAATCTCTTCAAAAAATAATCATCAAAATATGCCAAAACAATCATGTGTGACACCACTAGTCAGCCAAACTAATGTGCACACTCACCGATCCTCGGTATTGGCTCGACTTTCGTCCGTGGTGAGTTCGGACTATAGTCGACAAGAGCGTCATGACCTTAGGTGATGACCTCGTCGGTGTCCAGACCCTAAATGTGGAATCACCCGTGAGTCCTGTAGAATGGTGTTGATACGGCGACTCGACTTTCATGTACCAACGTCAAGGGTATGGGGGTCGCTTAATCATAATCAGTTGTGCCCAGCACACGATTGGCCAATCATTTCCTCACCAATCACTAAACAAATCATATCTAATTATTAAGTATAAAAATCAAGTAAGGCACTATGCCTTTATTTATCAGTCCAACAAATAAAATGAAACCTTACTATGGTTCTAAGCCAAAAGAGAAAACATACCCATAACATATATGACTCGGTTATGCATATGAAAGTTTCAAAACATCATTTCATAAAATAAGTCATCTTTTGCACTCCAAGTGCAAAGTTGCTCAAAAATGTAGTTTCAAAAAATAAAGCATTATTCTTTGCAATTTAAACTCAGATTGTTAAAAATAATAACATTTCTCAAAATACGTAATAAAATATCAGTTTCAAAAACTTTGTTGAAACATTATTTTGTACGATAAAAATTATCTTTTGTACAATAAAATTTATCTTTTGTACTCCGAATGCATAGTTGTTTAAAACAATGATGTTTATTAAATACATAGACATCTTAGCATCCATTGGAAATTCAATTCTATCATACATTGCCAACGTTCAAAATTCACATACAAGTCATCATACTTGTCTTAGGATGTTCTAATCCTATTTGAGAAATACTGTTTCCCCAACTCACCTCAAAAGAAGTTATACACTCTCTTAGCTTCGACAATACTGGGTACGGGCTCCTTAATTCACTGCTGGTGAGCCTTTATACATAAAAAGGATATACAATGAAATTACTACCTCAACATAAATTTCCTATTTATACACCCTCATATAGGTGTATAAAACACAATATCACTCCCTATAAGCTATAGAATTTGAACATTAAACTTCTCACAGGTTTACTTCCTTACTAGTCACATTAACTTTTCTTTTGCATTTTCTAAGGCATTTTAATGCCTTTAATCCCATACTTACTCATTTTCAAACATAATTAAGCCCATCTTTATCCAAGCATATTAGGCTTTACTTGTCAATCTAAGCAACAATTCAAGTTCACTCTAAGTAAACATAAAAGTGTTTTCCAATGCATACCATTATAAAGCCTTAAATCCTAAATCAAGTTCACTTAGGCATTTTATCAAACACCTAATGTGCATGATTTTCAAGTCACATTTCCAAGAATTTATCATAATAATTCTTGCTCCTATCATGTCATATAGTAACACTTCCAATCAATGACACATTTCACCACTTCATTCCAACCAATTTCCTTCATTTAAGCTACATTTTATCAATTGTACAACTCATTACCTTAATCCAGCTCTTCTCCATCATTTCGACCTAAACTTAACCAACACATATCTTCTTCATTCTTCATCATCAATTCGCACCATACATGTATAATTAACACCATAGAATTCATTTAGGCCATCAATTCCAAAAGTTATTCAAAATTTCACAAACTTTCACCTAAAGGGGAAATTTTCAGTTTTGACTTAAAGAGCCCTCTCCATGACATATTTCATTCATCTAAACCATGTTTCATGCATAATCAAGCATGGAGAACAACATATCTTTACACCAAACTCAAAATCCTAATGTAGAGAGAGATGAGACAAAATTTACCTAGACTTTCCTTCAGTGATATCTTCAAATCCCTTGAGAATTTCTCAAATCTAATGATAGATTTTAGTTCCTTGACCCTAAATTAGCTTAGAACACTTTGGTTTGAGTTGAAAAGTCAAAAAGATGGTGAAACTTTGGGCGATGGCCGAAACCTCACTTCTCCCCCTCTCTGCTCCTTTCTTCTTCTTTCTTTTAATTAAAACTAAGTGTTTTAACATGGGTTGCACGGCCACACATATGTAGAAGGGTCGAGAATTTGACTCTTCTTTGACCAAACAAGATGAATTTACCTTATTACCCTTAGTTATATGAAATTACCATTATACCCTCCAAACTTTTCCTAAATTTGCAATTAAGTCCAAAATTTGAGAATGATCAAAAATTTTATTTTCATTTTGGTCCTTGGACTTTTGAAAATTATAATTAGGCCCTTTGAATTCATAAAATTACAAATTGGTCCTCCAAGAATTGAAAAATTACAATTAAGTCCTTTAACTTTTAGCAATTTCCAAATAAACCCTTATGCACTTCAACTTTTCTAATTAAACTTTCTAAGTATCCAATAAGTCTATAAATCATGTCTAATCATCCCTAAGGCATTAGAACACATTTAATTTAACCACCATGGTTATATCCATTCAATGGACTCAATTTTACACACTTAAAAGTTTACATGTCGAAAATCTCCAAGAATTTGCATACCGATGAACTCTCAGTTCATGGAAGGGCATATATCATTATATATCACTGGCATACGTACCAAAAGGATTCAAATACATCTTTGAACTCATATACAACCA
>JANIHZ010000008.1:35157740-35170045 GCA_027478365.1 Erythroxylum rufum | reverse complement strand
TTTATAGCCTTCGTCTTCAACTGCTTCTTGCTTCTTGTTTCTTGATCTTTCAAGAATCAGTTATTCAGTTGAGTTCTATAACTAACTCAGACTGATTCGTCATCTGACGTGCTTTGCTTCTTCTGTTTACTTTCTTTCGTCTGCTTTCTTTCGTCTGAATTTTTCCGTCTGCTTTCTTTCGTCTGACTTTTTGTTTTTGCGCCTTACGTCTCATTTTTTCTTTGCACGTGCTTCCGTCTGCTTTTTGTATCTTGCTTTTGTCTGCTTTTTTAATTTGCTTCTGTCTGGTTTTCTAATTTACTTCCATCTGCTTTTTGTAACTTTATTATTTGTTCCTCATCAAAATCATTAACATAAAGTCGTTTTAACTTAACATGTGTATGATAAACCTAATTCTTGGCTAAATGGATGGCACTTTGACTATCACAGTACACCTGAACTCCACTTTGTTCAATACCCATTTCCTTCACCAAACTAGTGAGCCATAAGGCTTCTTTAGCTCCCTCAACTAAGGCCATATACTTCGCCTCAGTTGTTGATAAAGCCACGATAGATTATACTATAGAATTCCAACAGATAGGCCCTCCTACAAGCATAATCACATACCCTATAGTAGACCTTCTATTATCCAAGTCTCCTGTATAGTCTGAATGTACATATGCCACAACTGACAGATCAACACTCTCACTTCCAAACACAATGCCATAATCAACGGTACCTCTCAGTTACCTGAAAATCCACTTGACTGCAGTCCAATGTTGTTTGCAAGGCTTCTCCATGAACTTGGTAACCTAACTCATAGCTTGTACGAAATTTGGTCATGTGTAAGCCATCGCATATATCAAGCATCCTATGACACTTGCATAGGGAGCTCTCGACATGTCATCAACCTCGCCATCTGTTTTAAGACACTGCTCTTGAGATAATCTAAAGTGATTCGCCAATGGAGTACTCAAGTCCATCACATCATGAATATCCTTTGCAATAATTAACATATCATCCATATACAGTAGCATAAAAATAAACAAACTACTACCAAGGCTCTTGACATACACACAAAATTCATACTCATATCGCTTGTATCCAATCTTGATCATGTATGAGTCAAATAACTTATACCATTGTCGTGGAGACTGTTTCAACCCATACAATGATTTCTTTAATCTACAAACCAAGTGTTCTTGTCTAAGTTGACTGAACCCATCTGGTTGTACCATGTAAATTTCTTCCTCCAGATTACCGTGAAGAAATGTTGTCTTCACGTCTATTTGTTCTAAGTGCATATCCCAATTGTCTATTAGTGCCAATACTGCCCTGATAGATGTGTGTTTAACCACTGGAGAAAATATCTCGTCATAATCTATCCCTTTCAACTGCGAGTACCCCTTTGCTACCAACTGAGCCTTGAATCTCTTCCCCCTCTTTTTCTGATACTGCAGGTTTCTTCTTGTAAAACCACTTACACCCTATAGTTCTCTTCCCTTCAGGAAGCTCAACCAAATCCCAAGTTTGGTTCTTATGGTGTTGGACCCCGTTTTCGGAGCCCAAACTTAAGCGTGCATATTACCTTGTAGGGTTGTTTCAATAAACCCTCATTAGCCATCATCCCACATAGGTCGCCGGCCCATACCAGCCAACAATAAAACGAACTCATTTCTCCTATAACTTTTAGATTTTTGAACCAAATTGAATGGTTTTGGCGTCTTTAGAAATTTAAGACAATGGGGAAAAAATTTCTGAAGAAGTCAAATTGAAATTCGGTTTGAGGTTTCCCAAAATCTGATCTAAAATAGGAGAAATGAGTTCGTTTTGTTGTTGACTGGTGTAGGCCCGCCACCCATGTGGGATGATGGCTAATGACGGTTCATTGAAACAACCATACAAGGTAATATGCACGCTCAAGTTTGGGCTCTGAAAACAGGGTCCAACATATGGAGTGACTCTACCTCCTCCGCCATAGCAACCATCCAACCATTTTTCTCTTGACTGTTCACAGCCTCCTGAAAAGAAACTGGGTCTCCACTATTAATGGTGAATGCATATGAAACCAAATCTTCAAAGTCATACCTTACAGGAGGTCTGATGGTGCATTTAGGTCGACCACTGGATATAGTCTATTGCTATCTTGTAGGTGTACTGGAACCATCAGCCTTCATACTAGAACTCTCTATCATATCACCATTTGATATGTTTCGTTCTTTGTCCTCCTTCACTAGCCTTAAACTAGTGCTGCTTTCTCCTATTTCTGGACTAACTTCTTCATGATTCTTTTGTACGATGGACTTCTCATCAAACACAGTATCTCTGCTAATCACCACCTTTCTGGCCTCTAGATCCCAGAACTTGTACCCTTTTATTTCTATTACATAACCCAAGAAAATACACTTTCTTAACTTCAGGTAAAGTTTTGATCCCTCATCACTGGGAACATGCACATATGTAGGACAACTGAAAATTCTCAAACCAGAATAATCAACAACATTTCCTGTTCATACCTCTTCTGTAGTTTTCCTTTCCAGTGAAACCAGTGGTGATCTATTGATGAGAAACACACCATACTCGCAACCTCCACCCAGAAGCCTTTTGGGAAGCCCCCCATTTAGCCTCAAACACCTAGCTCTTTCCATGATGGATCTATTCATCCTTTCCGAAACTCCATTTTACTGTGGTGTTTTTCTCACTGTAAAGTGCCTCTAAATGCCATGTTCCTTATAAAACTTCTAAAATAGTGAATCTGTGTACTTCGTACCATTGTCTAACCTCAAGTACTTGATTTTTCTTCTTGTCTGATTCTCTACCTCAGCTTTCCAACTTTTGAACTTGGAAAAGACTTCTGACTTCTATTTCATGAAGTACACCCAGACCTTCCAAGAAAAATCGTCAATAAATGTGACAAAATAGCGAGATCCACCTAATGATACTTCCTTGATAGGTCCCTATACATCATAATGTATATAATCTACTGTACGTTTTGTCTTGTGCTTACCAATCTTAAAACTCACTTTAGACTGCTTTCTAAGCACACAGAACTTGCATAATTCTAACTTGTAGTTTTTGACTCCCTGCAATAAACCCCGATGATGCAATTGTGTCATCCCACGCTCGCTGAGATGACCCAACCTCATGTGCCATAATGTAGTGTTGTCTTTTGACTCCACAACGTTAAGTCCACCTACAACTTTGTTTCCTATTAGATTGTAGATGTTTCTAGCAGTCTTCATCCCTTTCTTCACATTCAATTCACCTTTAATAACCTTGATGCTTTCGCCAATCCCAGATTTGTACTCCAAACCATTTTTGTGCAATGTCCCCAAGGAAATCAAGTTCTTCTTAAATTCTGGCACATGTCTAACATCACACAATGTCCTCATGACTCCATCATACATCTTGATGTTGATTTGTCCTACTCCGACAACTAAACACGCCTTGTTATCTCCCAAGTAAACAAAACCAAAATTTCACGACTTGTATGATTCAAACCAATCTCTGTTGGGCATTATGTGATGTGGACATCCCGTATCTAGAATCCACTAATTCGTAAACTGAGTTGATGATACTAAAAGCATGTCTCCATCGCTGCATTATGAGTCATGCCTCTGCACTTTGTTAACAGAATTTCTGACATCTTTGCCTTTTCCCTTTTTCCCGTCATTCTGCTGCTCCCTGTTTGGACAATCTCTCTTAAAATGGCCTATATGCTTCCATGAGTGACACCGCAAGCCTTTCTTTCATCTAGATTTAGACCTTGAATGCCATTTTCTTAAGCCATTTTTGTTCTCCTTCCTCCCACGATCCTAATTACCCTTCACATACAATCATTTGCTTTGAGAACTCTCACCACTATTCTATTTTCGTTGATTTTGAGCCAACAATGCAGTAGTGATCTCCTCGACGAAAATTGTTTCCTTCCCATATGTGAGTGTAGTCACCATATGTTCATATGAGGGAGGCAACAAATATAGCAATATCATGGTTTGGTCTTCATCTTCAATCTTTTAACTATAACCTCAATAGATCTGAAACTACATGATTGAAGACGTTGATATGATGTACAAGGTTTGCTCCTTCCTGCATCTTTAGCCTATACAGCTTCTACTTCAAATAAAACTTATTAGTGAGTGATTTCGACTTGTAACGAGATTCTAGTTTTTGCCAAACCTCTATTGGAGATGATACGCTCATCATATGATACATAACCTCATATACCAAACACAAACGAATAGTACTTGCCGCTCTCGCCTGTAATTCTTTCCAGTCCAAATCATCCATGGACTCTGGTTTTCTGTCACGTAGTGCCTTCAAAATCCCTTACTGTGCCAACATATCCTTTGCCCGCCGTTACCATAACCCGAAGTTTCTAGTTCCATCAAACTTCATCACGTCAAACTTCACAATAGGATTCATTGCCATCTCAACCGCACGCCCTGATACCAGTTGTTGAGAAATCAAAACAGCAAAAGAGATTAAAGAAAGAAGAAGAACATAGAATTTAATGAGGTTTGAAAACAGTGTGATACTGCTACGTCCTCGGGAGTGAAGCGACTACTTTTCATATTATTCAACTTATGTAAAATAGAGTACATTAGGTTTTGTATAAAACCCTAAAACTATTGTACAGTTACAACAAGCATGTCACCACATTGCCACGTCATCCGTACGTCTGTACGACATCGTATGGACAACTCCTAAAACCATCAATCCTGTACCACCCCCGCACCCCAGCCTATCTTATCGTACCTTTATGATGAACTACTCCACTCCAACACCTACCCCTTTACCAGTATATGAGCCATATACACAACAAGGGCCAAGGAAGCAATCAGGGCCAATCTAAAACATAGGCCTTCTTTGTACACACCGTATCTTGCAATCATCAGTGAGAGATGGGAAAGAAAACTTTCTTCTCCGTTGTTTACAGCTAGGGCGTTTTTTAATCTTAGTGTATATTTTAGACTAGATTTTACAATGAAAGCTGAAGTTAGTAAAGGAATGCTATTCATTATTACAATAAATTGTTGGCCATGAAATGATGCAAGATCTTTTAAGCTAACAAATGAGCTTTATAAGCTGTCTTCTTAGGATTTTGGATTGCTGATTGCTATTCGACAAAGAGCGAAACTTTCTCTAGGTATTAATTGTTTCCTTTTTCTTATTTGTTGAAAATTAATCATCACTTTATTTTGTTTGTAATGCAACATTTATTATTTTTCAATTTAGAGTTTCTTAACCGGATCAATTAGGAAGTGGTGTTCTATAATTGCAAAGGTTTGCAATTCGTATTTTAATTCAATGTATTAGTACAACAAGTTGTGAACGGAACTGAAACACGTTTGAATTCATCCATTCCAAGAATTAGTGTTAGTTCTTTACAGTTTAAAGCTTCGGGAAAGGTATGTTATTATCATTATTAATTTCGATATAATTTCTTATAATTTTCTAATAATTAAATGTTATTGTTTACTAGGAGTCTTAATAACACAAGTAGTTCAACAAATCTAATTTTTATTGATAATATCGATCTTTTGGGGGATTGAGTTTCTGAGGAACCAAATTTGATAGATGTGAATGACTTGGAAGATAATCTTAGTTGGTAAAGCATTGACATATCATTTGATGCATTGAACTTGAATGATAATGATGATCAGAATTTTGTACCAAATGATAACTGGGGTTAGTGTAGTTATAGTGGGTATCCTCCCGTAGACGATAGAATGAAGTTCTAGATTTTTGTTTTTCCTCTTCTTTAAATTTTACTTATATTTGATGTATATGTTAAATTCTATATATGTAATGTAATTGTAAATGTCTTTGTTACATGTTTCACTTCTAGTTAGTTGGTTCCTCATCACGAACTCTTATCGTTAATTGTAATAGTTTGAGAGTTAAGGATATTTATTATTCTTTTTATTGGATATTTTGATGTAATTATTATTTATTATATAATGAATTTGTAATAATTTAAATGCTTTGTATTGTTGTAAATTTTATATTTGTATGATGATAATTGTTTTTTTATATTAATTGTGGTTATTATTTATATGTGAAATATCTAAAAATTATTATTATTTCATATTAAATGTGGTTATTATTTATTATTATGATTTTTTGAAACATGGTTGATGAAAACTTATAAAATATACAGTACAATAGTACAATATTACAATTAACTATTTTGTAATTTCTAAAAAAATTTATGGACTATTTCATAAATTTAAAAAATTACTCGAAATAATACTTGATATTGACGAATACCAGTACAATGCCGTACCAAAACTCAATTCGATACTAAGTCCGGTATGATATTTGGAACATTACTTTCTGCTTAGGTGCAGGTAGTCCACATCTTTACATACATGTTTATTTCACCGAGTCTCTCTCTAAAATAGTACCCTGATCATTATGCCTCTCGTGCGGATCAGAACTTACCCAACAAGAAATTTCACTACCTTGTAACAAACCAGTTGCTTGAAATATTTTTTTCAGAAGTTAAATAAATAATATTATTACAAGGCATAGCCGTAACAATTATAAAACCTTAAAGTGCAATACAAGTACCAAGATGCCAACAAAACCAACAAGATTACAAAGAGACGATCATCCTTCAGTTTATTCAGTTTGCTATTGAATTCAAATTAACTTTAATCCCTTGATATAATAAAAGACTTGCTTCAAATGTTTGAGAAGCACATCAAAGAGATTTCTTTGGTGATCATATGACCTACACATCTATGGTGAGAAACTGCTTAGAATTATTCTAATAAAAGTTTTGAGATGGAACGAGCAATAACCACTAATTTCAAAATATGATGATCGATTCCAGGAGTTATTACAAAATCTAAACAACGTTCTTGCAAGACTATTTAGCAAGTTTACCAACAAACTTATAAAAGCATAACGAGAGTAACAGATATGTTAATTGGTTAGCGAACTATGCGCAACACTTTTATTTAAGAATCACTTATTTAAATACCACACTTATTAAATGCCACTCTATCTTTTTAGAGGATAGTCGGGATCTATTTTTCTAAACTCATTTTGTAACCAGTTTTCTTTCCTTTTATAAAAAGAAGAAGCATGAATCATAACTTGGAAGTGGTACACTAGACATCTGCTGTGGAATGGTGATGGGGGCCTTGTCCGAGCCCAAACTATGTTCTTTGGATCAGATAGACAGATACTGGGCTACTACTATTGTGCTCATGTTGCAATGATAATTCATATTCCTACAACGACACGACGTCGAATTGAACATGTAATCTATCCCTTTTTAATGTCTTAATGTAATCTCTTAACCTTCTAAACGCTTCAACACAATTTCCTGTGTGTCTGGACTTTGTTATCGAAATGGCCAACGTGGACGCTGAGGCGGTGGACTTTGAGCCGGAGGACGATGACTTGATGGACGATGATGCCGCCGTTGACATCGACGCTGCCCCTCTCCCCAAGCTCAAGTCCGCCATTACGGGCAAGAAGACTAAAGGCCGCGGCTTTCGTGAAGACGCCGACGCTGACCGCCAGACCCGACTTGCTGCTCGAGACTTTGATTCTCTCGGCTCTGATGGTGGCCCCGGCCCTCAACGCTGTTAGTTCCCTCGAACCACTTTTTAGGGTTTTTTTTGCTGAATTTTACTTTTTATGTGGATTTGGAAGCGTAATTTATTAGGTTAGGATTTATTAGGGTTTAGTAAGCTTATATATATATATAAAAACCCACCTTTGTAGAAGTGATAACATGTGTTAGCTCACACTTAGGTGCTCTCTAAATTGTTTAATTGGTTGGTAGTGACCTGAGTTTCTTTATTAGGACTTGTCTCGATGCTTTTATATCAGCGGCAGTGACATGAGTTTTTAAGTTTCAAGTGGAATTATTGAGGAAAGGATAAAATGGCTGTAAAGTTAAAACCTTTGAAAGTAACGTAGCTGGGATCATTGGGGAATTCATGTGAGACGAATATCATAGCATCCGTTTACAGTTTAGCTTTTTCTTAACCAACTTATCACAAATATAGAACATCTCATGAGACAAACCTGTCATCTATCAATCAGAACATTATTCTCTGAATTTTGTTGCCTTCTGAAAACAAGATGGGATGTTGCTGTATTTCAAAAGGAAGCATAGTTCCAAAAAATCTCCTTCAAACTAGTGGCATAACTGTTTGTTCAGTGATGTATCTTTCTTTAATATTAGTATTGTCAGCTTTACTTATTACCAACATTGTGCAGCCATTGAAGGATGGATAGTTTTGGTGACTGGAGTGCATGAGGAGGCACAAGAGGATGATTTGCAGAATGCTTTTGGCGAGTTTGGAGAGATTAAGAACTTGCACCTAAACCTTGATCGTCGCACTGGTTTTGTTAAGGTAAACTTCACTTGTATGTAGGAAGAGTTGGATTTTCTGCTGTTAGGTTTCTAGTTCTCATATTTGATAATGTCTCTCTCGCATTTTTATCTTGTGGAATAATTCCTGATCCACTTAACATTTAAGTGGAATACTGAGAAATATTTGTTAATGGATTAGGTTTTAAAGTTTCCTCACCAAATGTCTATTACTGTATGTTCAAATAATAAAAGAGTTAATGCCGAACCCAGCTCCGGAAAAAAAATCCAAAATATATTTTCTTATATGTTCAAAAGTTACTACTCTTTAAGTGCTTGGTATTTCTTGATAAGGGGTATTGGAATTTTTTTTTGACAAAGTGCACGGATAAGACATGACAGCTGTAGTCTCCTACATTTTTTAGATGTTAGCATTGTTTTCCTAAATTTAGTAAATTACTATTGTAGCAGGCTTAGTATTTTGACTTTTCTTGATAAAGCATTTTGCGACTGCAGTTTTTGGGTTGCATATTTGTCTATAGTTCTCTATACGCTTCATTGAAAATCTTATGACGTTTTAATTGATCAAATTGAACTATTGAATTTCTAGGGCTATGCATTGATAGAGTATGAGAAATTTGAGGAAGCACAGAATGCAATAGCTGCAATGAATGGGTCTGAACTGCTCACACAGATTATCAATGTCGACTGGGCATTCAGCAATGGTCCCAGCACTGGGCCATTTAAAAGAAGGAACATGAGGTATGTTCTACATAACTTCTTTGGTGGGCTGGCTTAATGCTCTTCTATTTTGGATTATCAGGTATTGTCTAGAGGGTAGGGTTGTAGTTGAAATTGTAGAGAAGTATCAAGTTGTGAAAGTAATCTTCATTATGTCATCTTTAGCTTTCTTATTTCCTTGTTATTTAATCTTTGGATTCTCTCTTCTTAATGTGTCTTTTAGATGTTTGGTATATTCAGGCATAGCAAAATGGCTATGTATTGTATGATTTGGTATGGAATTGATGTACTTGTCAATTGAAAGTTTGGTATGATGTCTTTTGTTGGAAGTATAAATTTATTTCTCTTCTGAATATTTTCAGATCAGGACGATCTCATCGCTCAAGGAGTCCCAGGAGGCGATACTAATTAACTATGTTGTTTTATGGGAGCCTATATGGATTTTTATTGAGGGATTCAAATGGAGTTTATTGTATTATACATTTACCTCTCGACTAGTTTTCTTCTGGAGATGATATCTTTCCAAGTAGGAATATTGACTGCTGACCTTTAAAATTTGAAGATAGGCTTGTGGTGTTGATCTTGAATCGAAAAGTTACTGCTTTGCTATGTTTGTATAGTTTGGGCAACTAGGCTTTTCCATAAACCCCAGATGAGTTGGGATCAGTATCTGCCAATGCAATAGTTTGAGTGCTAACGGTTGAAGGTGCACGTTCATTTTTTGTGTTATATTTAAAGAATTTCTGTGTGACTTGTTGACCGATTTATTTGCTCATGTTATACATTTTCTAACTTCTATATTTGATTCCATTCCTTGGAAACTAACAAAGTTTCCGATTGTGATAAATTAAGGATAAAATAATTTAATGTGAACTAATTATCTATTATAGGTTGTTAGTTGTTCTTAATTCATTATAAACAATCATACTGATGACATGCTCTTTTAGATTCAGTAATTGAATATGTATCGAGAGCTTGATTGATATTTGTATTATCAATAATGTACTTCAAAACGGGTATTTGGTGGTTGGTCACTCCCATTTCTCATGTCCTCTACTCGTCGCATTTCTGTCAGCTGCAATTCAATATCAACCATTCTTCTTAAAATCTTCAATTTAGTCTGGAAAAATACCGAGTCATCTGAAAATGGAATTGGCCTTGTTGATGCAACCTGTAAAAGTTAGGATAATTTTGGGTCAGAACTGTTTTAAGAATTAGCACATTTTGAGTTCAACCTTTGGGTTGCAGTTTCATTGAGTCTCTGCAAGTTTTTAGCATCATTATTCAAGCCTGCTGCACAATCTTCATCTATACACAGTCCTTCATTTCCACATATTGCAACCGTTTCTTTTTAATCTTCACTTATTAACTTTCCAAGATATGGATAGCCACAGCTCTTCTATATCCATGTTACTAGATTCATACATCTCATGTACACTTCTCCATCTGAACCGATCAAAAATAGACTATTACCTTCAAAGCATGGACCAGGAGAAGCAACCAAAGTAACCCCTTTATTAAGAGTTCCATGTTCAACACAATTCCAGCCATCTCCTGCGTTCCATTGATATTCAACTAGTCCACCATCTTCTGATAGCAGAAACAGTGAGCCTGTTAATGATAGTGATGGAGACCTCTTAGCAGTTCCTGGCAGTCTGGACAGAATCAGATGCTGATACTGATAATGCTCAGGCCACATGTCGCTGACTTTATTATATTGATAAAGCCGAGCATTCTTTCCGATCACAAACACTATATTTTGTCTGAACATATCTCTGTTAATTTTACTGACGTGACCAGTTATAAAAGATAGAAAACAAAATACTTGTATACGATAAACGTAATTAACTAACTAATTTTCATTATGTTCGTTAATGAAACCACTTCGTTTAGGTAAAAAAAAACCCTAATTAGTTAACCATCTATAGGTGTCAATAGTCTGTCTTATAGTATTAGATTATTTTATGTCCCATGTAACATATAGTTTGAGTATCATGAAAAGTACCTAAGATAATAATTATTAGGTATTAAATTATTAGGTCTCAAATGGATCAAAGACCCTTTTCCTCTCTTCTAATTATTAAAGGACATGTTAGGATGGTGATGTTATATAAGTTGAAAAAATGTATTGAATGATAATGACTCTGAACCATTAAAGAAGTCGCTAAAGAAAGAAGACGAGAGGAAATAAAATTCTTTCAAGGAAATCAATATCTAACGAAAAATAATCATGAATATAGGTACGTAAAATGGATCGATCCATTAATGTTCTTACGTATAGGAGCTAAAACTCCCTATCATGCGATTATTAGCTGTCAACGCTTAACAGTCAAATACAACGGAGGCACTCGTAATAGGGAACAATGCATCCAATGGATAATTTACTGAGGAAACACATTTTTTCTTTCAGGCCCTCCTAACAGGTAATAATTTGGTTTTCACACACCCAAGTCTCCTCAGCAACCTGGTTTATGAGCTTGAAATCATGGCTAATAAGAACCATACCACCATCCCAATCATTCAGCACCTCTGCCAATGAGTCGATGGTTTCAATTTCCAGATGGTTAGTTGGCTCGTCTAGAAGTAGCACGTGTGGTTGCCTGAATGCTAACCAAGCAAGAATAACCCTGCTCCTCCGTCCATCTGACAGATTCATCATAGGCATTACTTGGGCTTTGCTAGATGGCCTAAACTTCCCAATTGTTGCTCTCATTCTTTCTTCCTCATTCCCTGGATACTCTTTTATCATAAACTACAGAGCAGATAGGGATAAGTCAAGTTTCTCAGCCAAATGCTGGTGAAACAGTGCAATCCTCAGGTAGTTGTGACGCCAAACCATACCATCAATCGGAACTAAAGCTCGTGTCATAAGCTTCAATAAAGTACTCTTACTAGCACCATTGGGGCCAACTAGTGCAATCATATAGTCGAGATCAACCCCAAAATCAAGTCTTGTATATAAGATTATCAGGCGTATAGCCCAATGTAACTTCCACGAACTGAAGCATTGGCGGTGGGCGTTTCCCTACATCTACAAATCGGAAAACTAGAACCTTGTCTTTGACCACCTTCTCTGTCAGCCTACCGCTCTCCATTTTCGCAGGATTTAATTATTGTTTTTCTTTACCTAAATGGCATAGTTTCATTAACCAAACTTAACCAAACTTTGATGGCTTTAGTTGAAATTTCATCCCGTGGAGGTCCTCCAATAATTTGTTTAGCTTTCCTCATAGCAGTGCAATTTATC
>JANIHZ010000008.1:35012207-35045979 GCA_027478365.1 Erythroxylum rufum | reverse complement strand
CTTGGTCAAAAGATGGTTGTCTTCCACGTGTCTTTCTTCTCACATAGGTCTTCAAAGTTGGATGTGGATCTCTATCAGCAGGTTAAGACAGATTAAGAAAGATGGGATTCAAAATATTTGGGATCAATTATGTATATTTCATTGTCGTGCTCACAGTCTTACTTGACAATATGCAATATAATTTCACAGGATGAAGAAGCAAGTCTATACTGCAAAGGGAAAAAAATGAAAGGTCCTAAGAAGTCTATACGACAGATGAACACTCACGCTCAAAGCCATTTATATTTTATTACAGGCATAATAAGAAAAGTATTTGAATTAATCCAGGCCTTCATATTTTGGTACCTTCCAATCTAGAAACATTCCAACACTTAATGAATCCAAACTAGCTTCAAGACTTAAGAAATGATTAAGTTCGCTGTGCTACTTGTTAAGCCAAGTTCACCTCAGCTCCTGATTGTTACGTATGCCATATGTGAAAGCAGAGACGTTCAGAGGAAAGCAACTTGACAAAAGTGATCAAATGGTAAGTTCATGACAACAATTGACTGCTTAAAAAGCCATTATCGGGTGGAACTTCCAAGAACTTGAACTGAATTGAACTCAACACAGCCTTAAGGTGCACACTAACGTATATCTCATCATAATCTTCATAAAGACTCCGGGACAGGACACGGAAGAACAAGACACGTACTTTTGGAAATACAGATAACCATCCTTAAATCCATCATAATTACTAGATATGAACCTACATCACACCAATTTAGTTGCTCATCTCTTAGTTACCAAAGGACTTCTCGTTTTCTGAGCATTTAAAAATTGGCAATATTGAGTTGCACCGCAATTGAGATGTCTAGAGTAACTATATTTATTATAGTGCTATCCGGGATTCAGATACAAGAGGAGAAACGGATGTCTGTAATATCTTTGCAATCAACATATAAGTTTAAGCATAGGCATTAACCTCTTAACAGTCCTCAAAGCAAATTATTACCAACCACTTGACATGAGAAAAAAGAGGCATTGAAGAGAACTCCTAAGCAATCAGCATATGGCAATAGAAATAATTTTAAGTAAAAGAACACGATCCAAAGGCCATATAACAATGCTCTAGCCAAACGGCATTCCAGATTATGAAAAAGCAAATATAGTAAATTCATAACAACAAGCAGATTTCAGGAACAAGTAATTTACCAGGCACAATCTTAGGAGGATCATCCTTGGCATCAGGAGCACGGACGTATCTCTGGCCCTTATACCAAACTAAATGAGGAGGCTTTGGTGTATACAAACTACCTTCTGGTAAATTAATGTAAAAACCAATAACATCTCCTTCCTTATAACCTTCCTCCCCATATTGCTCTCTTAACGCCTTGTGCACTTTACTACCATCAATATCTCTATACCCGAAACTATTAGCATCATATCCAACAGGTGCCTGCAAGTCACCTTTCTCTGTAGACCATCCAAGACGCGTATGCCCAGTTTCTCCCAAGTTTACAACTTTAATCTCGAAGTACCACGCCCCTTCACAAACACCTCTTGTAGCCCTCACCATTCTATACCCTTTAGTACTTCCAGCACTCATCCTATCTTCACTCAACTCAACCTTCTCCGCTTTGTACACTTTTGACAAACAAATTTTCACGTCGGGACTATCATCACTCCTGTCCGGGAATCTTGGGACCGGTGTGATCAACACTTTTTCTTCAGCGGGCGTGTTTTGTGTATTGGGTTTCGATTTTTTCTTCCCTTTACGTGTAGATCTCGATACCCACACATTGTTGATGTTCTTTTTCTTCGATTTCTTCTTTGCAGCGGCCTGTGTTGTCGTTGTTGGCACCTTGGTTTTATTTCCTACATTGTTCTCACCATTGTTACAGTCATCTTCTTTGGCCTTCCCTTCCTCAATTGGTGTCTCCGGTTCTTGTTGGCAATGATTAGTGAGTGAAGATAGTTGCTTTTGCTTTTTGGGAGGTGGGTCTTCATCGTCATCGTCGTCCTCATCCTCCTCCTCATCAAGCTCGTCCGTTTTCTGAGATCTCGGGGTTCGTTTCTCAGTGTCGTTGGACGTAGTTGGGTCGGATTCAGACAGAGATTCGGAGACTGACACAAAGTGGTCTTGTTGTTGTTTCTTAGTTAAATCCTGGTTCTCGATCCCTTCTAAGCCATTGTGGGTCGGCTGTGGGTCGTTTCGCTGTTGGGGTATTTCAGAAGATGTAGCACTGGTGGTGGGTAGCTGCTGTTGTTGTTCATCGTCCTCTTCCTCCATGTAGGTGGCTTTAAGAGAGTCCATACCGAAAAGGGTTTTCTTCAGAGTTGTGAATTAAGCATCTAACCTTGAGATTCAGCAACGGGGACAAGAGTGGCTAAGGCGAAGAAGAAGAAGAAGAAGGAGAACAACAAAGAAAAAAAAAAAAAGAAAGAAGAATCGTGGATTGCTTCTTCCTTTAGTGTGGGATTGGATTGGGTCTCTAGTTGGGTTTTCAAGTTGGATCAAAGCAAAAGTGTTCAACTATAGAATTATACTTGAATCCAAACTTGTGAAAGTTGAAATTTAATTCCAATCGTCTTGCATAAACAGAAATTGGACTGCTCAATATAAACCTCAAAGTAGAGGGCTAAGCTTGGGCCCATTTGTAAAATTATTTTACAACAATTCCAATAGTTAATACTTTTGTTTAGAGGTTTTTTTTTATATTTAGACTAGGGTATCCACCAGCGGATTCAGCGACTAATTCCCTCGTTAATTTATAGGTACCTCACAGGATGGGACAGCTGGTCCAAGGATTTAAGGCTGTTCCATACTCAAAGTTAAGGGTCGAACCCTTAACTTTTAGTTAAAGATAGATGGGTCCTTTCCACTCAATCACACCTCTTAATTTTATTGTTTGAAGGTATATGAAATGATTTGATTTTTGTTTTTGAATATAAAGAAAGAAAAACAAGTCAAATTACAGGCCTATGTTAGGGAGATAGACCCGACATATTCTCTAAAAAAATAAAGAGATACCTTATAGGTGTAGTCTTTGACGTAGTGACCCCTAAAGTAAATTGATCGACAAAATTGACGAACGCACAACAATTATTCGATAAATAATTTGATCTTTATTGATGTCATTGTCTTTACATCTAGTCAACTCGGCGCACAAAGGCCGTAAGTTGACAATGGGTGAAGACAAGTCCTGTCCCAACTACTTTGGAAAGTTAATTCACAGGTAATTTGTGGATTTACTACTGTTAAGAAAGAAAGCATTTTTCAACATTCACAATCAGTACATGTTTTCTAAGCTCCCACGCACGCGTCTCCTATCTAAAAGGTCTTTCTTTATACGGGTCAAATCAAATCAGGGCAATTAGTGGTACAATTAAGACATGCGTTGCAGCATCCATCACCGCATCATGCGGTGTCTACTTTGTAAATCTCAACCTCTGATAATGGGAAAGTCACCACAATACCATATTACTTTGATGTTGATATATATGTATAAGTTTTCAAACGAATATTATGAAGTCGATTCCAAACTGTATTTGTAGGATAGTTGTTGGAAAACTGTTGGTTCACACTTCCTCGTCAACCACAAGGCCACTTTTCTGTTTTCTGGTCAAACAAAAGGGACGGTCTAATCGCCCGGGTCAGGTGTTGAATTTCCATTGTTTTTGGTCATATGTGGGGTTGCAGCCGAATATGAATTCCGTCAAACAAGTGTAAGACTTTCGTGGTTTCACATAAAAATTTATTTTCCAATTAATCTATAAATTTAAATTTGGTTTAAAAAGAAAAATATTAACATTATTCAACTATTTTTTATGACTTCACAAAAGACGTAAAAAGATTTAAAAGGATGGTTTTTCACAAGGCAAAGATTCTTGTTTTAGCATATTACACCAAGTTGAGGATATTTAAGATGAAGTCAACACTTGTTAACAAATTTTAATGTACGTTTGTGGGCCTGTGACAGCATCCTCAACTCTTAATTATAGATCCTTTTCTATTGTCTCATGTCTATTCACTAGCATCATCAATGCAAAATGATAACATAGGATTATATCACAATCAAAACCACATTATTATTTTTTTACTTAAAGATAAGCATTATTTTCAATATGCTTCAATCTTTTCAGCTGTATATTCTGCCTTGTCTCATTTATCTACAATTGTATATATTAAGGTCTTCAAACTTCTGTAAACACATTAAAAAAATATAATACAATACACTTTCTTTATTGTATTAGAGCCCACATCATGCATTTTTTTTTTCGGTACCACAAATAACAACACAAAATTTTCTCAAAAGCAACAACAATTTGACAGTATCATTCAACGGTAGACACCAACCTACCTATACTACCATTCAACCAAATTACAAAGCTTTCTTACTACATTATTAGATTCTACAAACTATCTTGTTTGGAGAAATCAAATTCAAGCTATTTTAATTACCTCTAATCTCATCAGTTATGTAGATGGCTTTATCTCACCAGAAGACGTAGCTTTAAGTATGGAATCCCTGTCTCCATAATACACCAAATGGCAAAATTTTGGTCGACTAGTTTATTGTTTTCTTACCGCATCTCTTTCACCCTTAATCACACGACTAGCTCCCAGCTATCACAATGCTCTCTTTTTTGTCATAAACTGCATACTTTGAAGAAAGGCTCAAGCACCATTATTGATTTTCTTTCACTCATCTCAACAACTGCAGATGATGTAGCGACTATTAGTGAGAAAGTTTCTAATAAAGATCTGGTCCTCTTCACCTTGCCATACGATAATGACAACAATTAAGGATAAAGATATCTCACTTACATTTCTTAAGCTTCGAGCAAAGCTTTTAATTCATGAACAATATTGTTGTCCACTATCGTTTTTGATATTCTGAGTCTTGTAATTGTCATTATGGTTCTGGATATATTAATAACAATCTTTCTGCAACATTCATTGCCATAAACATTCAACCTGAATTAGATACTTCATACTTCAACTCCAGTACTATTTTTGAACGTTTACCGGATACTGGCGCTACTACCCACATGACTTCTAATTCTCACCTTGTGGAATTTGTTTCATTATATGACAGGTCAAACAAAGTAATCATTTGTAATGAACAACCCTCTCTATTTCCTCTACTAGTCCATTAACTATATCTACTTCCCTTTGCCTTCTCCATCTTTGTGATATTTCGATTATTCCCCATCTTACCACAAATTTGTTATCTGTTGCAAAATTTGTTTCTGAATTGTGTCTTATTGAATTTAATCCATTTGGTTACATTATGAAGGACCTTCAAACCAAGATATTTCTTCTTGCAAGATCTATCCACAATAACCTTTACCCTTTGAAGATTCCATCACAGTTTCACAATTATGTTTCTCTCAATGCTACCATTACTTCCCTATATTTGTGGCATCAACGTCTTAGTCATCCATATTGCTCTATTGATCTAGTTTATCTTATGTATTACATGTTAAATCCAATGTCATTAATTCTTGTACGTCTTTTCTTAAAGGAAAAAGTGTTTGTCTTTCATTTTCATTACCATCTCATCTTTCTACAAAGCCCTTACAACTCATTCATTGTGATATTTAGGGACCTTTCCCATCTCTTTCTTTGTCTAGTTATTAGTGCTCTATTATCTTTGTTGATAACTTCAGTCAATTTACATGGCTTTTTTCCTTGGTTTAAAAGTCCTATGCCCTACTATGTTTTCAAACCTTTAAAACAACAACTGAAAACATTTTTTCCACCACTATCAAAACTTTTCAATGCAATGGAGCTGATGAACTCATCAATGACGCCTTTTCTCAATATCTTACTACCCATGGCATCATTTATTATATCTCTTGTCCCTATACTCCTTAACAAAATGACCTTGGAGAAAGTAAAATTTTCCGTATTACTAAAACGGGTCTTACCCTTATTTTGCATACCTCTATTCCTAAATCCTTTTATTTTAAATCCTTTTCTACTATTGTTTATCTCATTAACCTCTTACCTACACCTATTCTTAATCATCCACCTCCTTATAAAACACTTTTCCACATTAAACCTAATCTCTCTCATCTTTGAGTCTTCGGAGGCACATGTTTTCCCTTTCTAGGCTCTACCTGTGCTGATAAACTTAACCTTAAATTAATTCCCTTTGTTTTCCTAGCTACTGCTCCAATTACAAAGGATATCTTTGTTTTGATCCTTAAAACTCAAAACTTTATATCTCTTGCCATGTACGTTTCCTTAAACATGATTTTTACTATTCCAACCTCTTTTCTAATACCTCACCTTCCAATTCTACTTCTTTTGCACTCTCCTTACTTTTACCTTTTAACCATTCCCATACTCACACTACTTCTCTACCTTCACCTACTCCTCCACCACTATCTTATCATCCTATGGTCACCCGCACATGTGATCACACATGCATCCCTTGATCTTTTTATGATTATATCACCTATTCCATACTTATTACCACTTTTACCACTTCTGTCCCCATATCTTTCACTCAAGCCAATAAATTTCCATATTAGTGTCAAGTCATGCTTGATGAGTTCACCGCTCTCCATCGCAACCATACTTGGACACTTATTCCTCCTCTGCCAAATGCTAACATTGTTGGTTATAGATAGGTGTTTCGTACTAAGCAAAATCCTATTGGCTCTATTCAACGCCATAAAGCTCGTATGATGGCTAAAGGTTATCATCAAACTTCAAGCATTAATTGCAGAGATACCTTTAGTCCTATTGTCAAACCCACTAGCGTTCACGTTATTCTCACCCTTGCTTTATATCATAATTAGACCATTTTCCAACTTGATGTCAACATTGTCTTTCTTCATGGTCATCTCTAAGAATAAGTCTTTATGTTTCAATCTCCTGGGTTCACAGATCTTAACAGTCCTTATCATGTTTGTCATCTCTATAAAGCTCTGTATAGCTTGAAAAAAATTCCTCGATCTTGGTTTTATAGGTTGAGTAAGAAACTTCTTTAACTTGACTTTATTTCATCAAAGTGTGACACTTCTCTATTTATTCATACCACCTGGACCTACACTTTGTATTAGTTTATGTGGATGATATCTTTTGGTTATAGGTTCTTCATCATTATTCATTACATCTCTAATTCATGATCTCAACACCACTTTTTCCATTAAAGACTTGGGTCCACTTCATCACTTCCTAGGTCTTGCGGTCATTACTACGCCCACTGGTCTTTTACTCACTCAAACCACATATATCAAAGATCTTCTTCTTTGAATCGGTCTCTATAATTCTAAAACTACTAACTCACCCATTACCCTTACTCTTCCTTTATCTAAAAATCATGGTCATCTCCTTCTTGATGCTACTGAGTACTGTAACACTGTTGGTGCTCTCTAATATCTCTACCTCACTCGAGCTGACATTCAATTTTTTGTCAACAAAGTCTCTCAGTTCTTACACTGTCCTACTAATGTTCACTAGACCGCAGTCAAATGAAATTTACGATATCTTTACTTTGCACCTTCTCATGGAATTCGTTTTAATAAATCACCTTCTCTCAATCTCTATGCTTACTGTGATGTTGATTAGGTTGGCCATCCTAATCATCATCGTTTTATATCTAACTACTGCATCTTTCTTGGTTCCAATCTCATCTCTTGGAGTGATAAGAAACAACCAATAGTTGCTCGATCCAGTACTAAGGTAGAATACAGAAGTATTACTCTTACAGCCACAAAACTTTGTTAGATCACTTCATTTCTTGGTGAAATCGACTTATCTTATTCAAACCTAGACTTTGGTTTGATAACCTTGGTGCTACTTTTCTTTCCTCTAATCTAGTCTCTTATGCTCACACAAAGCACATTGAGATCGATATTCACTTCGTTTGAGATCTGGAAGCAAATAATTCACTATAGACCTGACATATCTTTTTTATTGATCATATTGCTGATGTTGTAATAAAAGCTCTATCTTTGTTCATGTTCCAACATCTTCGAGACAAACTCATGATTTCAAGTCATCATAGGTTTAAGGGGGGCTGACAACATATGATTATTTCACAATCACAACCACATTATTTTTCTGTTACTTAGAGATAAACTTTCAATATGCTTCAATCTTTCCAGTTGTATATTCTACCTTATCTCATATATCTACAGTTGTATATATTAAGGTCTTAGACCTTCTGTAAAAACATAGAAAAATACAATAAAATTATCTTTCTTCATAAAAGGACCAAAAACACTAAAGACAATTATTTTTAATTACATGGTGATCTAGGCGAGACAAAAATAATCAATAAAATTAAATTTGATTTTCCCATTTTTTTGTTATTTGTAATAGTGTGAAAAGAAGTCCTAACTCCAAATTGCTGAATAATACTGGCCTTCAGTACATCTGAAATGCTATGTCATTTATAACTAGTTGGACATAACCCTTAGCTATTAGTAAGGAATAAAAGATAAGAGACTAAAAAAAGCAAAAAGTTTGTTACTCAACAACCCCTCATTAAGTACACGTAAAGTAAATGCCTTTTATCTTGATTTTAACTACTCTTTTTAAATAAAATCTGGGAAAATAAGATGGTCAAATAGAGGGAGAGATGACTTAACCATAAAAAATTAGCATTACCATAGCATCTCTTTATCCTTTTCAATAAGAGCCTTCAATTTTATGTTCTCTATTTCATCAAAGTTTACACCAAATTTCTCAATCTTATCATCAACTTTTATTTCGAATATCATTTTCATACAAATCAAACATATCTTTTAAGTTAAGATTTAAATTTATTAAACATATCTTCCAAATTAAACCACAATCTTGACATCGTTTGAATTTATCTACAGAAATTGACGAAAAAAGATTCCGTAGGTAATTTTCCTATGGAATGGTGTTTCCGTAGGTAAATTCCCTACGGAAACATCCTTCTATATTAATTTATCTACGGAACTCTCCTTACGTAATCTTTACCAAGAACCATTGGCGACTATTTTTATGACGACTTCACTATTTTGTCGCTAAATTTCGTAGGCAAAGTTTGGTCTCCTCCTTTAGTGACAGATTTTTTTGGTCACAAATTACCTTTTTTCCTGACAAATTTACCTATGGAAAGCAATTTCTGTCGCTAATTTACTACATAATCTTTTTGTAGGTAATTTGCAATTTTCTTGTAGTAAATACTTCAAGTCTTAAATTAACTTAATGATGCTCTTAGTTAAGATATTTTCTTTTCCTTTAAGTTTAATTTTCATACCTATTACGACTTTAGTTTGGTTTGTTATCCTCATAGATGTCTTTCCATTATTGATTTTTTCCGATTCTTGATTACTCTCCCATCTCTTAGAAACTATAAGCAAACTGTTGTGTCTCGCTCTTTAGTTGAAGTTGAATATCTCTTCATGACTACTACCACTTATGAACTCATTTGGCTTCGTACTCTTCTTTATAATTTGACAATTAATTTTTTCGCCAGCTCAATTATATTATGACAATCCTGTTGCCATACATCTTGCTATAAATCCTATTCATCATAAACACATTGAAATTGATTATTATTTATCGCACGATCTTTCTTATCTTCAACAAATTATCAATATCCCATATTTACCTTTGCTATCTTTAATTTTGATTTATATCCTATTGCATATCATTGATTTAAAACTAATTAATTGTTGCTTCTTTATATCCAATAATAAAATATAATAATTGTGCAACTCACCTCTACTTTTAAGCTGCTTCTTATCTCCTCTTCATCTATTTTAGTCTTTAACTCCTTTTGGTCTTCATTCTCACCTTCATTCTCTCCTTTATCTCCATCTCTTTTGCTTGTTTTCTTATTTCTCCTAAGTAATCAGTTTCTCTTCCAAAAGTCACTAGTAGTTTTTTTTTTTCTATCTAACCTCTTTATCATTTTAGAACTACCTTTTAATTTTTAACCATTATCAGTTTGTTTTTTTTTTAATTTTTAATTTCTTTTCCTTTCTTCTTCATTCATGTGGGTCATTTGGAAACAATCTCTCTATTAGTTATGGATAAAGTTGTATACTATTGGATCTCCCTAGACCTCACGTCTCAACAAGATTTTTACTGAGTGTTGTTGTAGTAGTTATGCCTCAACATTCATCCAACCTTGATCCTAACCTTGTCATCAACCAGAATAATTTTCCCTCACCTTCTCTTGATCCACACCACCCTCCTGATACTTCTAACTCTCCCTCCCTTGTCCACACCTCACTCCTTAGACTTCTAACTCTCCCTTAAATTCACCTAGTGCTCCTCCGCCCCTATCAACTCCAACTTAGATCCCCGTCACCCTAATTCAACAACTTTCAGTTTAGTGGCTTCCTTGTTTCTTGGTCCAGGACCTCAAGCTCCTATCTAGCATTCTTCATCTCCTCAGACCAACCCTTTTAGTGGCTAGAATTCTAAACCGAGAGAGAAGCAAGTTGTGCGAGATTCTCCTTAAGTCAAGCTTCATTATCCCCCAAAGGTTAGAATTTATTTTAAAAGAAAAAAGTTATTTTCTTAAAGGCAAATAAATTCTCCATTTTCAATTTAGTTCAAAATTAATAAATTAAAAAATAAATAATATAATTAATTAATTAATTAAAATACATACAAGATAAGTGGAGTATCTTTCTATCGTTAAAAGAAATCCATTATATGTATATAATATTTGAAAAGGAAGAGATTCGATACCTTATGTGACAAGTTGATGGTCAAAAGCAAAATTCTGTCTGTATTGAAACATTCTCTTCCCGTACGAGTAAGATTGGATAAAAAGTGCAAAGTGAAAACTGATATCACAAAAAGTGGGAAGATCATGTAATTCGAAACCGTAAAAATTGTCTCATTCATGTTCCAAATTATATCCTTGACCAAAGCCAACACACGTAATCGGTGACGCAAAACAGAAGGACCGAGCAAGTGGAGCTTCTTCTAAATGGAACAACCAAATCTTGGTTTTTTATTAACGATTAGATTTGTTGCATTTGCTACCCTATTCGATTCCATCCCAGAAAAAGGCGAAGAGACTGAAACAAAGAAAAAGAAGCATAAATGACATTACGGCCTAGTTTTTAAGGTTTCGTTTCATATGGTTGGGGAAGCAGCAAAGTCTTACATCTTTAACTCTCTCTCTCTCTCTATGTACTTTCCAACATCCACCCAACTGAGAGTCTGAGACAGAGAAGGTCAGTTCTGAAACTTGCCACGCGTTATGTGGGGTCTACCCATATCTCCCTCCCACTCAACCCAACAATATTTATACCACAAGTCCTCCTCCACCCTCTGTAGCTCTCTATATTCTTAACAGGTCTTTTAATCCCAACGACTTTCTCTCTAACAACAATCCTGCTTATGTGCATCACCATTCTGTAAAAGGGTTCCTAGAGACTCTCACTCTCTGTCTCTCTATCTCACTGTATGTCCATCTCCAGTCAGTCGGTTATGGCTCCTAGCAAGCTCAATTCTACCGTAATCATCTCTCTTTCTTGTTGCTTCCTTGTTATTATGTGTTCTATATGCATATATGCTTGTGGGTATCATCAAGTTCGAAGCTTTGTGTAATTTATGTATGGGGTTTTTTGACTTTTGATGTTTGTCGATCCTGACTTTGGATCTCCCTGTAGTTATGATTGGTTTCACTCCTACTGAGTTTTCCATACCGCCACTTTTATTGACTACTTTTCATTTGCGTGGCTTGCCAGAATGTATATGTGATTTCCAAGCTCGTGCCCATGAGACTCCGTATGCTTGTTACTTGAAAAGATTGTCACTGTATTTGGGGTTTGATTACTTGTTTGGAGATGTTATATAGATTGTCACTTTATTTGGGTTTTGATTACTTGACTGGAGATGTTATATAGCTATTGTAGAACAAAACCTCAAATTTCATCCAGTTAACGGCTTTAACGGTTTTATGCGGCGGCATAGATTTGGGATGTTCCAAACATGATAGGTGTATGGAACTAAAGAAAACTCTACATAGTTTTTTTTTTTTAGTGATATTTGGTTAGATAACATTCGTGATCTCACCAACTCAATATTTACATCGGACAATTTTGGAGCTTCTTCTTCACTATTTGCGCATTAATTTTGGAGTTGCGCATTTAGTTACCTTTGCAAGTGCACATAATGGGCAACGATAAATGGCATTGCTTCTATTGTCTTCTCAAAATTAGTGTTGATGAACTCCTTTTTTGTGGTATTTTTACCCTTCCATGTTACTGGACATTGCAATTCATCTTTTCTCATTCAATGCGATATTATAAATCTAGTCATTATCACATAACTTTCAGAAATAACATTACGCCTTCTTTCAACAGGGTTCTTGTGGACATGGAGATGCAAATTTTTCATGCTCACAGCCTGAGAATGGATATAGTGGTTCACTTTCTCTAAGCCACTCTGAGAAGGCAGTGCAGGAGCTTCTTCAACAGACTCCTATCCAAGGAACTGATGACCATCTTATAGAGTTCTCAGAAGCTCTAAGAAGTATGCTCATGTCTAATTCTAGAATCTGCATATCCCATTCTTGAGAATGTCAACTAGAACCATAAATTTGATGCGCAATTTTCCATCTTAGCTGTTGCAAAGGCATTGAGACGTGCTGCTGAGGGAAAGGCTTCTGCTCAAGCTGAGGCCGCTGAATGGAAACGTAGATATGAACTTGAGAGGGCGCGAAATCAGCACTTGGAAAATAAAGGTTTTAAGACCATATGTATAAACAGTAGTTTCCTTTTTCATGCACTGTTGGTATTTTTGATATCATTTGGCACATTGTAGTATGTCTGATGTGGACTTGAGCGTTAAAATTTTTTGGCTCATTACTTAGTGATCCACAGTTGTGATATCTTGTGCTGTCCAGCTGGATGTCCTTATTCTATGTGCACGATTGTCTTTAATATGGAGCCATGGTGGTGAAGTTGTCTTGGCTGTGTGACCATCTTGAGAATGACTCTGTACTTGCTATTCAGAAAGTCATTGCCTAGCAGTGGCCATTTAAGTTGAGATATATGCTCCTTTTTTCATGAAGTTTGTATGTTTCAACTCTGGATGTCCTTCCAAACAAGTTCTCTGTTAAACAAGTCCATGGGTGGTGGCCCTGTGCTAAATACTTCTCCTGAGTTATGGGGAAAACAATCTTTACATTTATGTTTTCCAGATTAAAAGAAAAGAAAAAGGTGTCAGTATTTAGGAAAGAGAGCTTCAAGAAAGATGAATATGTATTTCCATTGAGTTTTTACAGTGGAGGATACTTTGAGGACATCCTGTCAATATCCATTTGTGGGACATATTTAATGTCATTTTTACTTGATGTTCTAACTTCCTGTCTTCATACTCTTTTAAGTGACTTCTTCTTCGTAACTCAATTCTGTTTTTTTAGATTATCGTAGACTGATTGAAAGCTTTGACTTCTTCAAATGTTTATTTGCATTTTACCTAAATTTGATTTACATTCTAAAAGGTTGAATATTGAAGATGCTTTTCTGATATTAATTTTCAGGAAATGTGCCCTTAGTTGCTATTTTCTCTCACTCTCCATTCTTTGATTGGAACAAAGCCTATTTTTGTTGGTTAGACTACTTACCTGCTAATATTTTGACCTCATTAGACAGGAGATATATCTTTTTTCTTGTTTGGGAACATTTTTTCACCCGTTTTAGGCATATTGGGGCTTTGTTTATACAGGTGCTTAAAATTTGGGTCACTTTTTAGTTTGGCGAGCTTGTTTGAAATTCAGATTTAGTATCATCAGATTATGTTTATTCTACTGTTAGGCAAACTAGAGCTTTGAATTGCTTCAAACTTGGTGGACTCAAACTTCACTATGTAATGCAATTGGAGTCAGAAGATTAATGCTTCCATGTCTTATCTGATGGGAAACTTGGGAAGAACAAAATAGGAGAGTTTTGGAGGGCATTTACTTTAATTTACGTGGACTTAAGAGGTGATACTGGTTCTCTTTTTGAAGAAATGTGCATCATCTTTTGCATGATGTGGCATAGCTTGTGGCACTTACTGAAGTTAAAGGTGTGCATCAATCTTACTGGTATGATGTCTAAATGGCATGTACAGGAATTTTCTGCAGACATCAAATTTCTGAGGTCATATAAAATCTTATGCAGTTGTTTTGAAGATGAGTCATTGTGATGCCATGAAGACCTCGGATGGTGCTAGTGACATAAGCTAGGGGAGATGCTTTTATTGTTGTGAGGTCATTTAAGTAGATTTGTTTCTTGGTAATTTAGTATTACTTTTAGTTCCTAGTTTCAAAAGGTTGCTTTACTTAAGTAGTGAATAGGTGAAATTTCACTGTGTCTTTAGATGAGGTAGAGAGTGAGATCCGACCTATTCCCTTTGTGAGTGCTGCTGTTGGATTCAATCTAGCTGTATGAGAATTGTTTTTAGAGTTATACTGGGATATTCATAGAGAAACTAATATATTTATCAACTTAGAATTTGAGAGTGAGTAGTGATCACCTACATTTGTTTTCTTTCAAACCCCTGATCTTCTTGCCCTCCAATTTTAAGTGCAAAAGAGGCTTTAGCTTCTTGTAATTGATTTTGAGTTGAGTTCATAACTTGACTCCCATTGAGGGTCCAGGACCTAAAAGTGAGATATGTCCATTTATGGCTGTATTGTGCAACATGGAATGGTGCATTTAAGTATTCTAGAAGGGAACAAAACGCATCAACAAGGCACACAAGTAACATGAATATAATTTCATCGTGTGACTGGCAATTGCAAGAAAAATTTCTGGAATATGCTTTTTGAAGTATTACCAGGTGGCTAGTGGCTCTTGTGAGATTCTTCTATCTGAGCTATTATGCGGAAGAAGGATAGTGATTCTGGAGTGATGCATGATCAATGCTAGATATAAGCCTTTCAATTAACCAGCAAGCCAGAACAGAGATATATATTTGTGTATGATAGGATAATGCATAGTTTTATTTGCGTGTGTGTAATGTGTTTTTTTTTTCCTGATCATCTTCAGAAGAAATCTGATAGACCTAAGGTAACCCGTTTCTATGTTAGGAAGAATAAGCAGAGGGCAGAGGAGTAATCCCTTATGCTAATATGTATTCGGGTAGTTAGTTGGTTAACAATATTGACACCCAATCATTCGGTTGTAATGGATTCTGTCAGTAGTCACAGAGTCTTCGTACAAATAACAGAGTAGGAAGAAGGGAGGGGGGTATGAGGAATGACATATGTATGAGCCCTAGGCTGGAGGATTCTGGACCTCAAAACCAGACTTGCATTGTATTCATCTACAGAAATTAATAGCAATTTCGCATTCTACCTTGCCTGTTTCTTGGAACCTATCAACTGGTATCAGAGCAGTTGATCCTGAACCATGGCTGCTAAGAAGGCTGATAATAGAATGGAAGGATTGGAGAAGGATCTGGAGCTGTTGCGAGAAGAGAGGCGACGAGATGGGGAAGAAATGCAAAGAGCGATCAGTCAGGCCCACCAAGAATTTCAGAAGCAACTCAGTCACTCCACACAGGATTGGCAGAGGCGCATGGATGAACATGGCATGGAACTTCAGAAGAAGATGGAGGATGTTAATAGGGAAATGGGCGAAAGATTAAGATCGGAGATAAAGAGTATGATGATGTCGGTTTTGCAAACTTGGAAGCGGGCTGAAGGGGGAACTGTGGAGCACCGACCCGAGGAGCGCCCACCCGAAGAACCTCAGCCCGAGCCCAGTCGAAGGAGGGAGTTGGGAAAGGCCCCTTTGGCACCGGATGAACACCATGAGAGCAATGACTGGAGAAATGAAGCCAGCTACCGTGTCGACCCACCTCCCGAGTTCGCACGCCCAGGTGACTTCCGACGAGACTGCTGACCACGAAGAATCGAGATGCCCACGTTCGGAGGAAATGACCTTGATGGGTGAATATACAAAGTGGAACGGTTTTTTTCAGTGGGTAGGTTCACCGAAGAGGAGAAAATGGAGCTAGTGGGCATGAGTATGGAGGGGGATGCACTGACGTGGTTCCGATGGGTGGAGAGTCGTCGGCCCATTGTGGACTGGCAAGAATGCAAGAAGCTGGTAACGCAGAAATTCCGCCCAGCTCACGAAGGGACCCAGTGCCAGCGATTGTTGGCGGTAAGACAGGTCGGCACAGTGGCAGAGTATACCGGGAAATTTTTGGAACTCGCCGCCCCTCTACCGGAGTTACCTGAAGCAGTATTGGAGAGTACATTTATGAATGGGTTAGCCGAAGAGATAAGGTTGGAGGTGCAGCTTTTCAAGCCGAGGAATTTGGCGGACATGATGGAGTTATCCCAGCAAGTGGAGGAGAAATTCCGGCGTATAAGTGAACTACGATGTAGCCGCTGGGGAGGAGGCTCAAAATGGGGGTCATCGGGGCAACGCGTGGAGCATACACGAGGGGAGAGAAGGAAGGAAGAAACAGGGACGCAGGGGAGTCAGCTGGCTACGGCGACTCGACCAAAACATTCCGACGGCCAAAGGAACCCGACCTCGACGACTTTCCGGAGGTTGACGGTGAGCGAATTACAGGATAAGAAAGCCAAGGGGCTTTGTTTTAGATGCGATGAGAAATTTAGTCCGGGCCATCGGTGTAAGAAAATAGAACTTCAAGTGTTGGCGGCCATGGATGAAGAAACTGAGGTTGAGAAGGAGTCGGAGGGAGAAGCAGAGGAGGAAGAAATACAATCGGTGGAGTTGGCGGCGGGGTCAGTGCTGGGATTCACCTTTCCCAAAACTATGAAAGTGAAGGGGACCATAGGTGACAGGGAGGTGATAATACTGATTGACAGTGGAGCTTCGCACAACTTCATTTCGTGGGAATTAGTAAGGTTACTGAATTGCGAGCTAGAGGGCTCTACACGGTATGTTATAGCCTTGGGAAATGGTCAGCAGATCAGAGGGGAAGGCATTTGCAAGGGGTTAGTGTTGTCTGTGCAAGGCTTGCAGGTAACCGAAGAGTACTTACCAATGAAGTTGGGCTGCTGTGATGTTATATTGGGCATTAAATGGCTACAAACCTTAGGGAAAGTGGTGACAGATTGGGGCAAAATGACAATGGAGATCAGTCAGGGGGGTAGAATCCTCACAATTGTAGGAGACTCGACACTCTCCAAAACACCGATTAGCTTGAAAGCTTTAATGCAGACCACAACAGTGGGAGATTTGGTATATTTACTACAGATGGAGTGTGCAGAAGGGACTGAGCCGAAGGAGGTCACCCCAATTCATAAGGAGCTGAGGGTGCTTTTGGAGGAATTTCAAACTGTCTTTGACATGCCCCAACAATTGCCACCTGAAAGGGATAGACACCATGCCATTGTACTGCAGAGAGGAGCTAAACCGGTCACTGTGAGACCGTATAAATACCCTCAGTTCCAGAAAAATGAGATTGAGAAGTTGGTTAAGGAGATGTTGGATTCCGGAATAATTCAGCCGAGTGTGAGTCCTTATGCGAGTCCGGTGTTGTTGGTTAAAAAGAAAGACGGGGGGTGGCGCTTTTTTGTGGACTACCGTGCTTTGAATAAGGTCACGGTCGTCGACAAATTTCCAATTCCCATTATTGATGAGCTCCTTGATGAGTTAAAGGGGGCCACTATCTTTTCGAAGATTGACTTAAAGGCAGGGTATCATCAAATTCGTATGAAGCCGGAAGACATTGAGAAGACAGCATTCAGAACTCATGAAGGGCATTACGAATTCCTCGTCATGCCCTTCGGATTAACCAACGCCCCTGCTACGTTTCAATCCCTCATGAACCAGGTTTTTAAGCCTTATCTACGTAAATTCGTATTGGTATTTTTCGATGACATCTTGGTTTACAGTGTTGACAAGGAAGCACATGTGGGTCATTTGAGGACAGTCCTCATGGTACTCAAATCGCAGCAACTGTATGCTAATTGGAAGAAATGCAATTTTGGGCAAGAAACCTTGGAATACTTGGGACATATTATATCACGGGATGGGGTGGCAGCTGACATTAACAAAATCCAGGTTATGGTGAATTGGCCAAGACCATCGAATGTACGGGAATTGAGGAGCTTTTTGGGTCTCACGGGATACTATAGGAAGTTCGTCAGGAATTATGGACACATCTCTTGGCCACTGACACAGTTGCTAAAAAAAGAAGGGTTTAAATGGACTGAGGAAAGTGAAGCTTCTTTTCAACAGCTGAAGCAAGCCATGATTTCAGCCCCGGTTTTAACATTACCCGACTTCACTAAGCCCTTTATAATGGAGACCGACGCCTCAGCAAATGCTATAGGAGCGGTTCTAATGCAAGAGAGTCGGCCAATTGCCTACTTCAGCCAAGCTCTACCCCCATCCAACCGACATAAATCAGCATATGAGCGGGAACTGTTGGCGATTGTCTTGGCAGTAAAGAAATGGCGATCCTACCTTTTAGGCCATCAGTTTATCATCCGAACAGATCAGAGACCACTTAAATTCTTGCTGGAGCAACGGGAAATCCACCCGGATTATCAGAAATGGTTGTCCAAACTGCTGGGGTATACCTTCAGCATAGAGTACAAGGAGGGAAGGGAGAATAGGGTGGCTGATGCGTTGTCAAGAAGACCTCCTCAGGCTGAAGTTATGGCTGTGGTAGCAATACGGGCACTGGATATGGAGCAAATCCTCAAGGAGATTGAGGCTGACCCCAAGTTGTCTAAATTGAGGCAGGAGCTTGAACAAGATGGAGGGTCACATCCTCCTTATACCTTATTCCAGAACAGGTTATTTTACAAGGACAGGTTAGTATTACCGAGGACCTCCACATTCATTCCAACCTTGCTCAAGGACAGCCACCAAAGTAACATTGGAGGGCATGGAGGTGCTTTAAAAACCTATAAAAGGCTAGCTTCTGAACTTTTTTGGGAAGGAATGAAAAGTGACATTTATCGGTTTGTGGCTGAATGCATTGTTTGCCAGCAAAATAAATACTTATCCCTTTCCCCCGCTGGCCTTTTGCAGCCCTTGCCAGTGCCATAGCAGGTGTGGGAGGAGATTTCTATGGATTTCATAGAAGGGTTGCCTAAATCAAAGGGGTTCTCAGCTATATTAGTGGTGGTGGATCGACTTAGCAAATATGCCCATTTCCTTGCCCTCAAGCACCCCTTTACAGCTCAATCGGTGGCCTACAAGTTTGTGCAGGAGGTGGTAAGGTTGCATGGATTCCCTAACTCCATAATATCGGATAGAGATAAAGTATTTTTGAGTAAATTCTGGAAAGAGTTGTTTAAGATGCAAGGTACACATCTGCGATTTAGTTCAGCCTACCATCCCCAAACGGATGGGCAGACCGAGGTCGTCAACCGATGTCTCGAGGCATATCTCAGGTGCTTTACTAGCAAGCAACCTCAACAATGGGCAGTATGGGTGGGATGGGCTGAATATTGCTACAACACGTCCCACCATTCCACCTTGGGCACTACACCGTTCAAGGTTCTATATGGGAGGGATCCTCCCACCCTCACTAGGTATCAAATTAAATCCTCTGCTGTGGATACTATTGATGCATTGCTGCAGGATAGGGATCAGAAATTGGCTGAATTGCGCCACCACTTGCTGTTAGCTCAACAACGAATGAAATTGACAGCAGATGGAAAAAGAAGGGAACTGGAATTTCAGGTGGGGGATAGAGTCTTTGTCAAGTTAGCTCCATATCGCCAGCAGTCGGTGGAACCTAGGAGCAATACCAAGTTAGCTCCACGATATTTTGGTCCTTTTGAGATCCTCCAACGTGTAGGACCAGTGGCCTATCGCCTGAAGTTACCTCTCACTGCCAAAATTCACCCCGTTTTCCATGTTTCGCAGCTTAGGAAGGCCCTGGGAATTCATGACTCCATCGTGAGTATGCCAGATCACCTACTCACGACTGAAGATCATTCAGCTCATCCTGCTGCGTTATTGGCCATACAAAACTTGGGTTCTGGTCTAGAATTGGAAGTGCTTATTCAGTGGAAGGGACACTCGGTGGCTGAAGCTACATGGGAGTTATTTGACGATATGCAGATCAGATTTCCGGACTTCCACCTTGCGGACAAGGTGAAACTGATGGGGGGGAGTAATGATAGACCTAAGGTAACCCGTTTCTATGTTAGGAAGAATAAGCAGAGGGCAGAGGAGTAATCCCTTATGCTAATATGTATTCGGGTAGTTAGTTGGTTAACAATATTGACACCCAATCATTCGGTTGTAACGGATTCTGTCAGTAGTCACAGAGTATTCGTACAAATAATAGAGTAGGAAGAAGGGAGGGGGGTATGAGGAATGACATATGTATGAGCTCGAGGCTGGAGGATTCTGGACCTCGAAACCAGACTTGCATTGTATTCATCTACAGAAATTAATAGCAATTTCGCATTCTACCTTACCTGTTTCTTGGAACCTATCAAAATCTGATGGGACGATTTTGATTCCTTTGGTATTTTCATGAATTCATGAAAGCTCTTACAGAACCTTGGGCAAGCATACCTGTAAATTCTACGCTTTGCTAGCCATTGTGTGTTTCCTTGGCCATCTAAACGCCTGGAATTGGTGGAATTTGAAATGTATTTGATGCATGAGGGATACTTTTTTAGTATTGTTTCTTATGCTCTACAGAAAACACATGCCGTTTAGATTCATACTTTCTCGAGTCACGTGATGAATTCAACTAGCAAATATTTTTCCCTTCCCCTTTTCCCTTATCTGTTCCCCTTCTATTTCTCGACAGTTTTTGAAGTTAATGCACAAAGGAGTACTTGGGTCACCCTAAATTGCAATTGTTACGTTTTGTGTTTGTCTTGTAAAAGATTTATGTTTTTGACCATCTTTTTAATTAATTAATCTTTGTCGGTTTGTACTTCAGAATATTCATCTGGGATGTCAAATGGTGATTTTGTTGATGAGAAGAGTCACAACTCCACAAACAAGCACGTTTTGGTGAATCAAGCCAACGAACAAGCTGGATATTGTTGTACTAATGGAATCTGTTCCCATGAAATTCTTCATGATGGGGCGAGTGAATCAAGTGGCCAGATGTTTCAGAGTAAGATGATGAGAAAGGTATCTCTTACATGTGCTCCAATTGACTAGCTGCTAATTTGGCTTGTAGTACATCGTATATGATTAATCTAGATTAGATTCACATGATCTAGCATCACAGGTTTGGAAGTTACGTCATTGCTCTTGGTAACTTTTTCTCCCTTGTTCTTTGTAGAAACTAACTGCTATTTGTGTTTTTATAGCAGAATACATGTTGTTCCAGGAAGTTGGTCCTGGGAATCATAGAAAGCCTATAATATGTAGTTGAAATGATAGATTTAGAACGTATACATATTGTGACAAATTGGTAATGTGAGATGCCTAATTGAACTATCACTCAAATGTTTGAGACAGGCATCTTTTAAGCTTTCATGGTGCTGCAAAGGTGAAAACAGTGACCAGCACAAACATGATGTTGTCTCTTTTGAAAGAGGAAATATAACAACTGCAGGTCGCAGCAGCAACCAAGTACCTTTTCCTCTTTCTACATATAATGGTTCTATTTGTGTCAGGTTTTTGAATCAAAACTAGAACATAATCAATCCAAAAATGAAATAATGATAGCTGACTTTTATTATTCACCATTTCAAGAAATTTTCACTTATTTTCTTTCAAATTGGAGTTTGTATAGGGGCTTCCCCACTCTTCCATCTGATTGTTTTACCATTTATCTTCTTTCAGATTTCTTTGAAATGGGAATCCAGTCCGCAGACTGTGCTTATTTTGACCAAACCAAATTCAACTTCTGTTCGAATTCTGTGTGTTGAAATGATCAGGTGTGAATACTGAGATTTCATTCTGTATTTTTGAAGCAATCTCATCCTTCACTTGTTATTGTCATTCTGTAAAAGTATGGCTGTCTGAAGTAGCCCTAAGAAATTCTAGTTGTTAATGTACATTTGCTGCAAGGATGATGCATTATAGTCATTAGGGAAGGCACATTGCATCGAACGAACTTAAATTTGTAGTTGGCATGGTTAGATCACCTCCTGTCATGTGTGGGGAAGTAAATCCCATTTGCTTCCCTGCCAGCACTCAGGTGCATTAGAAATTTGTGACCATGTGGATTCTTGTCAAGTGAATTGCTGCTTGATTTTACATATTACAAGCCCTTTTTCTTTCTGGAAAGCTCTATGGTATTGAAATCAATTTGATTTAAGTCAAAAATTGGAAGAAAAGTCACCATTGCTGATCACAACAATCACCCTTCAGAGAATTCTTTATTAGCACTTCCATCTTCTTGAAGGCTTAGAGCCAATTTCATATTCTCAATATGTAGAGGACCTCAAGTGTTTAAAGCCAAAAGTGGGAATGCCGTTAGTATATACTGTCAAAACTTTTGCTTTAGTCAATATTGAGTGGTTACAAACTGATGCTGATATACCATTCTGTAAGATTGTCCATGCCATGACTCTGTCTTCACTAAGAATTTTAGCTTGATAAATAAGAGGTTTTGGTTAGATGGTATCTTGATTAATGTGATTTCCACGAAGCATAGCTGTTAAAAATGTTCCTGTTCATGAACCTCTATATGTGGTCTCTCAACTTTTCATCTTATTTATATTTCATTCTCGAGCTTCAGAATAATTTGGTTGGAATGGTGACTTGTGTTTTACTTCTGTAAACCTGATTGCTCAATTCCATTCCCAGATGGTTAAAAGAGCATAGGCAGTTGAACATTTATGTGGAACCACGTGTGAAGGGTGAACTTCTAACCGAATCATCTTACTTCAGCTTTGTAAAAACTTGGAAAGATGGTGAGCGGCAATAAGTTCATAGCTCTTATAGCTCTGAGAGATACTCTTGGTTAACTGGCATAGAGGAAACAACTCCTTTTTATGGTTTCAGCATTTTAATTCCATTCTTCTTTCACATCATTTCACTGCAGACCAAGAAGTTTCGCTCCTGCATACAAACGTTGACCTTGTGGTAACCCTTGGTGGAGATGGTACTGTCCTTTGGGTATGTATATGACTCTTGGGTTATTGACCTACACCCATCTTCATGTTAAATTACAAGTATTCAAACTTCATTCCACTTGCAGGCAGCCTCAATGTTTAAAGGACCTGTTCCTCCTATTGTGCCATTTTCTTTGGGATCTCTTGGCTTCATGACACCATTCCGTATCCTTTTTGCACTATCTCAAATTTATTGCAAAAATTCAGAAGGACGTAAATAGTGGCGTGTTTTCATAGGATCATATTATCTTGTTTGCTACTTTTATTTTTGGAAATTATCTTGTTCGATACTTGTTTCTTCATCATACCAGACTTGAAACTACCCTTTAACATTTGTTTAGATAGTGAACACTACAGAGACTGCCTTGATTCAATTCTGAAGGGTCCGATCAGTATAACATTAAGAAATCGGTTGCAATGTCATGTTATAAGAGATGCTGCAAAAAATGAGTATGAAACTGAGGAGCCTATTCTGGTTTTGAATGAGGTAACAATAGACCGGGGGATATCATCCTTCCTAACAAATTTGGAATGTTACTGTGACAACTCCTTTGTCACATGTGTGCAAGGAGATGGATTAATTTTGTCTACAACATCTGGTAGTACTGCATATTCTTTGGCAGCTGGAGGATCAATGGTCCATCCACAGGTATTGTGATATAAGCCTTTGTTTAAAATATTCATGTATCATTAGAAATCTTCTCCATGTGCACCTTCAAGGAAAGCTACTATATTTGGGAGTCGTTGGCACACAAAAATTGTTGATTCCTCTCATAATGTTATTCAACTACTTTTTATTAGTTTATTCTTGTGAATAGCAACATGCATAGAACAAAAGATGCTTAACAAGTCAATTTGTCAAAAGTAAGAACGTAAAATTAGATGAGGGATGTAGATAGTTCTGATACAGTCAATGAATTACGAAAGGGACAAGCATATGCCAATTGCTATTAAGATAAATCAGGGTCCTCTTGCAACAATTGCTAAGTGGCAAGCATCCAACTTGTTAATTTGAGTGTGTTTTGACTGATTAACTGCAAAATGGTTACTCCAAGTTGAAGGCGTTGAAGCTTGAGACATAAACAATGGGGGACTTGTTGATAACATTTATGTTGCGTAAATGAACTTGTCATGCTAAAGCAATTTGCATGCTACATAGAATTATTTTGATTAGATAAGAGAATAGAGGCAATCCTATCCTCGTGGTGCATAACTAGTATTGCATTTTTTTTCTCCCCTGCAATTGCAGGTACCGGGCATTCTCTTTACACCAATCTGTCCGCATTCCTTATCCTTTCGACCACTGATATTACCTGAACATGTCACGATACGAGTGCAAGTACCTTTCAACAGCAGGAGCCCTGCTTGGGCATCATTCGATGGCAAGGACAGGAAACAGTTAGAGGCAGGTGATGCACTAGTCTGCAGCATGGCACCCTGGCCTGTGCCTACTGCATGCCAAGTGGATTCTACAAGTGACTTTTTTCGCAGTATCCACGAGGGTCTTCACTGGAATCTGAGAAAGACCCAATCTTTCGATGGCCCTCGAGATCATTAACATTTTGTGGAAGTGATTTCATCTTCAAGGGACAAAGGCAATATCTTCAATGTGTAGGATTTAATCAATGTGGAAGGGGTAGCATATAACACTTCAGAGTGAAGCTCCAATGTGTATGCTATATACCCAATGCTGTCTCTGTAGAATATGTGGGCATCAAATGAGTAGAGAAAGCCCCCTTAATATTCAATGTATAGTTGCAAGTTACGCCATTTACTTACCTCCATCGCTGAAGCAGCTGCCGAGTTATTGGATGATGCATGTGTGCTCTGATGGACTATCCTGATTCTGATAACCTGACACAGAAATGAGTGAACATCCTTCCTGTACTTTTGGAGAAGTTGCAAGATGAGCTATCGCGAAGAACTGGCTACCTAGGCCTCGGTTACTTTTGTCTCATCAATTAAGCATCTGACCGTTTTATTCGTGCAAGCATTTATTAAAGATTTTGTGATTGCAGAAAACAAAGATGTGAGATACTTAGCATTGTTCTAAAGGCCTGCATTTAAAATCTCTCATATCATATAAGACAACTTTTAACAATTTTATGAAAATTTAAATTTAATACTTCAATCACTTACTGGACTATTGGTCCTAAGACTCAAGGTTTGGAAGATTGATTAAGGTCGTTTATCTTTGAGCATAGTGTAGGTCTAACAATGCCCCGTAGTGAAGAAAAGATCTATCATCTCTGTGACAGATCATGTCTGTCTTTCTTCCACTCTTTTCACCACCTATCTTCCTTCTTCTCTGAAAAGAACTCTCTTTAACAAGATCGAAAACATTGTTGAAATAACTCATCTCACTAAAGATACAAGAATCCATGATACACATATATCATTGCTCAGTCCTTATAGTCTTTATCACCAAACCTGATATTTTACTAAGAGTATTCAGTCTTTCATCTCTAGCCAGAGATCACAATCGAAAGAGATGATTCAAAGCTCCAAGTGTGACCTTCCAGCTACTTCAATAGAACAATACGTTACTCTACAATTTTCCCCTGAATTGATATCTTTTTGGCAAGAAGAATGGTATACTCATCTCTGTATAGGGACTGTCAAACTGATTTTAACTCTTCATAGTAGAATAAGGCATTCAGCTAATGTTTGAATATCCCTGTTGGATATAGCATATACAAAATATCATAATGCTCTTGTTGTCACTCTCCTCACCACCTTTAATAATGGAAATTTCATATTAACAATATCATCCAACTTTAACATTAAATTAAATAACCCAACCATTTCAACCTGGTTGAAGGTCTAAATCTAGATTATAGGTGTTGAATAAGATCCCATAACCATCATGACTACCCTGCATCACCAAATAATTTATCGTCTGTAGACCCATGCTCTAGGTCTGCACTTCCTAAACTCTACCACTGATGCTTTACATATTGTGGCAGATAGATCCCATAGAGACATTACTATTATTCAAATTCCTAAACAACTTCCTAGAGAAGAGCTAGAAGAAGTCATGCTAGAATGGGTAACTAATTAAGAAAGGAATCTATCCATACAACTACTTTATCGCTCTTTAGTCGACTTGAGGATCGCTATGTTAAATTAATTTATAAAAGGCTAGGGCATGAAAATCCTCAATCTATTGCAAAAATCTTAATAATCTCTCTAGATTTTCCCTTAAAGAAACCAAGGGCAACCCTCCGATTCACTTTATCAGTAAGATGATGCTTTAGATACAGATTCTACAGTCAAGGATTATTATAACCAAAGGGCAAAAGAAAAGCATAAATGTAGACCCCAACAGCATCCTCAAAAACGGTTTAGGGATGATAATGATTACTCTATTTTGACATAGAAAAAAAATCCAGTTCAAGATCAACAACTTTCCATCAACTTCTAAAAGAAGTAGGATATATCCATCTTCTGACTTCTTCTCCGCCTAATCCAATCATCTTGACAATTCTAGAAAGAATTATGGAACCAATTCCCTGCTTGATCATGCAGCCATCAAAGCATTATGATAAAAAGTTCCCTCCTTTAGAAAGAAAGACAATTGAGACGACTATGATGACAGCTCGTCCATTTTTGATACCTACACAACTATCCCTTCAAGGAATTTACTTACATGTTTCTCCTACCAAAGAAGTATTAAATTGGCATAATGAAAATACAGGTGTCCAAAGCTGAGTGCTTCACCGTATTAATTCAAAACTTGAAGGTTTGAATGCATAAACACATGATTTGCATGCCAAGCTAGATATGGTGTCATTCTAGATTCAGAAGTTACATCAAAAGCTACTTTATGAAGCACAAGAATTTAAAAAATATATGGAAAAACACTATTTTGGCCTAGAATTTTCGAAGAAGGAAAAAGAGTTATACAGGATTTGTGAAGAGCAAAGAAAAGTAGAGTCAGATAGAACTAGATATCAATCAAAGACTATCTATGATCCAAACCTCCAACCTTTTCCTTTAGACCTACCTCTTATACCAATACATCATATCCAAAGGCCTCAAACTATGGACTTCAAAATTTCATACCCACTATTCAGACAGACCTTCCAAAAAAAAATCACAATCCCTGAAGACTAATGGAAGTTAAAAGACCATCCAACTCCATCTTATACCAAGGTTGAAGAAATCCTTACCCCCTTAAATGAACAACCTTTTCTAGCTTAAAAGGAAAAGGAACCTAAAGGAGAACCCATGTTTATGGCTATTATAAAACTAACCCATCCTCATTTGGTCCTTACTGATCTCTCTAACTCGATTTTACAATATTTTAAGGCTAGCTCTAACACATACTAAATGGCTGATCTTTCATAACTATCCCAATCTTAATGACCATTCCAAATTCTCCTCCATAACAATTGGAAGAAGAGCCTGAAGTGGAAAACATGGACTTTTTAGGAGCAGAATTGATACACCAACATTTAAAGACCATATCCCAGCCAACTTTAGGACCCTGGTTTACATTTGATGACTTTTTAACTAGCAAATGGAGAGACATATTATATTAATCAAGGGCATGGATCAACCTATAAATGACTAAGCCAAAAGCTACAATTAAAGAAATACTAATAGAGTTTGTCTCTAGAATGACTGGAAACTTGCGATAGTGGTTTCAAAGTCTAAGAGAATATATGAGGCTCTAGGTCTTTAGGAATCTCGAAGTAGTAACTCTACTATGAATGATCCATAAAGAATTTATTAGAGACTTACAATTAATTAACAGGCAAAGTCATTAAGAATACTTCAAAATTAAGTGTTTTTCTTTAGATAATAGAGACATTTAGAGCCATTTTTAGAAAATGTATGAGAAATATTTTATGTTAAACAAGTTCAACATGTTGATCACATCTATACATTTATTGCCTCTCTCTCTGATGAACTCCAACTAGAGCTATAGAGAACAATAAACTCTCTACATCGTGACATGACGAAAATCTTATTGGGAGAAATATGCTAACTAGCTTTAGCTACTCTCAACAAACTATGTAAACAACAAAAATTCCTTAGGACTATGATGTTGGAAAAAACTACATCTTACATAGACCTGTAAAAAGGTCTATTTGAAGATTAAATGCAAGGAAATAATAAGCTGTTCTTGTAAAAAAAAGTTTCATTTCCCCAAGACAAGGTTGACAGATCATCGATAACCTCATAGAAGGAAAAGGAGAATTGCTAAATTCTTCGAGAAAAGATCTCCTGGAGCAAACAAGTCATATTGGTGTTATTTTTGTGGAAAACCTAGAAAGATGTCTAAATAAAATCTATAAGACATTAAACTTTTAAAATCCATTAAGGCCATTATGACAATAAGGAACGATGAGGACGATAGTTCATATTTGAAGAAAAAATAAGTGAGATGAAGACACTCAATTTGTAGTCCCTGTTTATGAATCTATTGAAGAAAGTGATTTTTCTATGAGAGGAGAATTAGATGTATATGATAAAAGAGCTTTAAATAAAAGTAATCTCCAAAATTAAATCATATACTAGGCCTTATGTTAAAATAAAACTTCTAATAAGCAAGTAACATCGACCTATCAAAGTTATAAGATACATGGATATAGGTTTTATAAAAGTGTAATCAAGCCTTAGATCCTACCCCTTGAAGCATGGCAATCTCATGAAGAATATTTCAATACTATAGACTGTAAATCGTTTAAGATTGACCTTATAACCAAAGGAAAAATTAGACTATATCGTATGGACAAAAGTTCTAGATAATAACCTCCTAAGGCCAATTGTATTAATTAGAATGGACATCTATTGTCAAGCAAAGAAATTACAAATCCTTCCTTAGGCATCAAGTTTAAATATTCTTTTCATTCGTACACTAATATATCTAATATATTTGAACTACAAGAAGTCCCCAAAGAATATGAAGGCATAAGAGATCAATTAATGCAACATTGCCCTTAGAGCTATAATCAAATCGATCACCCAAATTCTTTACAATGAAACTCGTAATTCTTCTTCCAATTTCCATTAAAAAAGAATGAGGATATCAATCCTACCAAGGCCACCTATCCAAGTATGAATCCAGAAGATTTAGCTCTGGCAAGAGAAGGATATGCCATCCTACTAAGAAAAAGGTTAGTTGAACCTATTAAGTCTAACTAGACTTGTCAAGAATTTTGTGTAGAAAAAAGGCCATAATGTACTTGAGGAAAGAAGTGGTTGGTAATTGATTACAAACCATTGAATATTTTCCTCCAAGATGATAAGTTCCCATAACCTAGGATTAATACATAAATAATATTCCTGACAAAGGCAAAGGTGTTCTCAAAATTTGATCTCAAAGTTGAGTTTTGGTAGATAGGGATAGAGTCAGTAGATCGATATAAAATGACATTTTGCATCCCAAATCCCCAATATAGTGGATAGTTATGCCTTTAGGACTTAAGGTGGCCCCTTCATTATTCTAGAAGGCAATGAAAAAGATCTATGAGCCTATACTAGACAATGCATTAGTCTATATTGGTGATATCTTGCTAATATAAAAAAAATATGGGTGAATGTAAGGCCTTACTGGAATAATTCACGGACAACACCAAAAAATACAGTACAATGCTCTAAGTCTAAAAAGTCAGATTGGTAATACCCAAATAGACTTCTTAGGTATGAAATTCCATTATGGATATTTTCAACCAAGCCCACACTACGATAGTGAATTGTCCAACTTTCCTGATGAGAAGCTCATAGAAAAACAAATCCAACAATTCTTGGGTATTATCAATTATATTCGAGACATTACCCCTCATGTTGTTAACTATATCAACCAGCCATCTAAGCTGTTAAAAAATAATCCTCCACCATGGGGAACAAAACAGACACGAGCAGCACAATACATAAAGAAAATTGCTTGACAATTGCTACCACTTAAGATTCTTGACAAAGGAGGAATCTTATAATAATGCTAGTGAAAAATAGTAGGGTATGGTACTAATAGAAAAATTATGCGATAAAAGATTCTACTGTGGCTGTGCTAGTGGCTAATTTTAAATATAAAAAAAAACACTACCATCCATGCAATCTACAAAGAGATTCTTGCAGTAAAACAAAGAATATAAAAATTTTGGTTTCACCTTGGCCTTTATCATTTTACTGTTGAAATGGACTACACATCTTTTCTAAAGGTGTTAGACCCCAAACAAAAGACCCCTGCTAGATAGTCAGTTGCTTAGGTAAAAAGTTTGATTCTCTCCCTATAAATTCTTAATTCGACACATAAAAGGGCACCAAAACATCATAGCTAACTACCTATTTCAACCCTAAAAGAACATTCATCTTCTCACTCCTACTAGAGCTATCCCTTTAATTCTCTTAATAGTTGATCTTCCTAGAGTAGCAAGAATCAAAAGAACATTTGCCCCTATACAAAAGAACCCATTATTGTTGAAGAAATCAATGACCTGGCTAGAAGAAGCCTTTTCCATTGGCTTCACATATTTTTAAGGTCCCTCCTACTTTGATATACAAACCACTTACCTAGTCATTTTCTTTATTAGTAGGGTTATCCATATGAAGCAATGTGGCACCTTTGGGCATTTTCTACTCTTTTTTGTATGTTCTATTACAATTCCTCCTCTACAAGTGTATAACTATCTTTGCAACCATAATAATAAATTTTATGCGTTATGGACCTTTTTACAATGGTATTCCTCATTAATGCGCTAGAGAAAGGAGTTATCCTAAGTCATTAATTAATATAAATTATGGAACATCCCACTAGCCAAACAAAACACACAATGCTTCTTTGTGCTTCATATGCCTTATGGCCTAGCAAAAGATGCCTCATCTACACCCCTAACTAAGCACACCTCTGGCATACGTCTCTTAAATGGTTAAGCATAAGGACATGGTTATGAAAAGTCTTAAGATGTTTCTATATAACCTTAATACTTTTTCTAAACAACATTCCCCTATTACATGTACCTCTCTTGGGGCCTAACTTAGAGAATTTATCTTCTAAAGAACCCAGAATGTCAGAAATAGATTTTTCAAAAGGATAGGCTGATCTTATATCAGCCTCTAGTTAATCTCTTAAAGGACCACTTTAATCTCTTCCTCTATACTTCCAAGATTCCCAAGATCCTGATAAGTATATGTTTGAATTCAACAAAGAACACTATGGCCTTATTTGGTGAAGAGCTGATAAGCTCTTTTTTAGCTGATTGACCCATTTTAGCTTATTGACTTTACAAAAAAGCTCATTAAGTTGTTTGGTAAAGAGTTGGTTGGGTTGGCTGATTCAACCCAACTAGTTGATTTTAAACCAGCTCCTCTGTAGGAGCGTTTCATCCCATCAGCTGAAATTTTTCAGCCAAATCTCCATTTTGCCCCGTTCTCGCTTACTGATTGTTCGGTTAACTTGTTCCACTCTTTCCTCGTTTGGCATGGCGAGCGGTGAATCCCCCGTGCTCCACTCTTCTCCCTTTGTAGAGAACCAGTTCAAGGAGTTCCGTACTTAATTGGAAGAATCCGGAAGTTTGTGCGAGATAATACAAATGGTTGTGAATGACATTGAATCCACCTCCAGGCTCATTCAAGCTAGCCTCCTTCTCCTTCACTAGTCTCGTCTTATTCCTAGTAGAAAAATTCAAGCTTTTCTTTTTCTTTTATTATTTATAATGTTAATTTCCTCAACGTATTTATTTATGTTGCGGACCAAGCAAAGGTTTTGGAGGACGTAAAGACTCAGATTGAAGTACTAAGGGAGTGGTACAATCAACTTGTAGAAATTGTTCACGGATGCCCTGGGTAGTACTACAGGTGAATTACAGCATTGATTTTTTTTGGTTTAGGGATTGTGATTTTTTTTCTTTATTTGGATGATGAAATAGGTAGCATGGTGATTGGAGGAGTGAAACGTTGACTGTGGTTTTGCTTCATGCTTTCATGTACTGGTTGGAGACTAAGAACCTGCTTTTACATTCCTAAGCTCAGGAAGAACTTGGATGTATGTTCATCTGGATACATTACCGTAGATAGCTAAGCTAGCTGTTGACATTTATTTGAATTCTTGATCTTCCATGATCTAACTTTGTTGTTTGTATTTTATGTGCAGTAAACAATTCAGATTTCAATTTGGATATTGAGATTGGTTAGTGAACTCTAGTTTCTAGTACTATTCCCTTTGCAGTATTTTTGAAGTGGCATATGCTTGGAAAGCACTTTTTTTTTTGGTTTAGGGCATAGTATATCTTATAAACTTCCAAAAAGGAAGCAGACAACCGAAAATGGCAATCCAAGAAATTACATGACTTGATATTAAGATAAAGGTGGACGTCTTCACTATAGGCTGATCCTTCTACCTGTTTTTAATGTGTCAACCTATTAACATGTAGGTTTTCATGCTTTCTATCTAGATTGATAGGCATTCTCGTATAGACCTATGAGGGCATGGAAATGTTGCATTCAAAACGTTAAACTGAAATTGAAAGAGCTGATTAGAAATCCAAGGTCCTACCTATATTCAAATGTTTGATTCCTCCTTTTATTATTTGGAAAACTTGTGGGTAAGCGTCAAGTGTGTTTGATGTGGGATATCAAACTTGGAAAAATTCTCATTTGTTATAGTGTTTTATATGCTTTTAACATGCCTTATTAGCATGTTTTCTAAGTGCATTACTTTTACTAATCATTACAGTGCTATGTGAGCATTGTATCCTTTGGGGTTACACTGTTATTGGGTTATGATTTTCATGTGAGTTTCTAGGATGACATGATTGTAAAATGTAGTCTAGTTTCAAAAGATTTTCTCTTTTGCTTCCTTCACTCTGATCTTACATTTATGTTTATACTGCAACTAGAAAAAGAAAGTAACAATAAAAGGTTTCATACTTAGACTTTCTTTTTCTTTTTCTGGTTAAGCTGATACTAGTTTTTCTTTACTTATATAGGTATTTGCTTCATGTCTAACGAAATGGTAAGATTTATTTATTTTAAACTTGGACTTTATACTACTTTCTGGTCGTGTTAACTTAGGGAAGCAACTCATCTTCGATGCAATCATTAGCATAGGGCATGGTAATTGTGATAGCCACATTGGATGGTGAAATTAGAGCGTATCAGAATTTTGGAATACCTAGAAGGCTTGGTCGTCAACCCATCTTGTTTTGAGGCAACACATAATTGAGTTTCTGAGTTAGAGAAAATAGATGACGAAAAAGACATGGTCTTTGTTTCAAGTCTCACGTATTCTAAAGCATAAAGCGTGATGTATAGTAGTTCTTTTTTACTTCCTCCTTATTTAACTGATATATGGCTGCTTCAGAACTAGAAGTTTCACAACTTTTGTTTCCTTCAAGCTTGTTATATTGGTGAACTTTCATAGATCTACCTTAATGGTTGATATCCTTCGTTCAACTTGGTCTGAAATAGTGTATAACTCATCAACTACATGGCAATGCAAAATCAAAGAGGTTCAAGTGGTTAACTATGCTATAAAAATGATGCATTCCACAAATTTTACTTAAAATATTTAGGTAATTTAATATTGATCCTTCAATTTTTGATATTTAATAATTTGGTTTTATATAAAACTTAAAAAATAATGTAATATTCTGTGATATATATTGCTTCTTATTTCTTAAGCAAAAGGCTAGTAACTTAAATTGGAATGTATTATATTCCAAATATAAACTTAATGTTAACTTATTTTGATTTAGAAAATTTGATATGATAATTTGTCTATAATATAAATCATATTAAAACAAATCATATTAAATATAAAAAAAACATAATAGTTTAATTAATTGAATCAATTA
>JANIHZ010000008.1:34988719-34998994 GCA_027478365.1 Erythroxylum rufum | reverse complement strand
ATGGTTTAATTATATTTAATTAAAAAATTTTAAAAAGTATTAGTGTTTGCAGGAATCAAAACCATTTCTTCCACACATAGAGGTATGGACTATTATGTGAAACTGGGGTATGAAAAAACTATTCAATCAACCATAATAAATAACCAACCATTATCATTCATTCATTTCCTATTGATTTATTCTCATGTTTCTTAACTCAGCACTCTTTTGCGATTAAATGATAGTAAAAGAAAAGGCATGAAGCTTTTACCATCAGATTCAGAGTTTGAACCAATGATATGAATTCTGTTCCGTACCGGCCGGTACGTACCGTATCGGTTGAAATCTAGAACCGGTACGGGTTCAACTTTACCGTGACCAAATTCCGGTCGGTACCGGCTGATTCCGGCCGGTACCACTAGTACCGACGAAACTGGGGACCATTCCGCAAAAAAAAAGGGACGAGGGACTATTTTGCAAAAACCAAAACTAAAACCCTAAAAATCCCCCCCCCCACTTCGGTCTTCCTCTCACTCTCACTGCCTCACCTCTCTTCGTCTTCTCTCCCTCTCAGATTGCCGCCGCTCCCTTGCCTCCTGCTGTCCTGGGTCGCCTGGTCGTCGTCGTCGTCCTCCGCCTCCCTCGCGTCTTCGTCTTCTTCGGTGGTCTGCTCGCGTCTTCGTCTTCTCCGGTGGTCTCCTCCGTGCGTCTGTCGTCTTCTCCTCCGTGCGTCTGTCGTCCTCCGGTGGTGTCGCGAGTCACCTCCGTTGCGTCATCCACGCCGCCTTCTCCGCCCTCCCTCTGTCGCAAACAACCACCGCCGGCCACCGACTTCGAGACCCGAGATCCAACTGTTTAGCATATTTTTTGAGTGTCCGTTTCTAGTAAATGGAATTATTTTTTGTGTTGTTGTGGTCCTGTGGATTGGAAATTGTTGGATTTGCCCCCGTGTATGTTTTTGTTGTGGATTGGAATTTGGAAACGATGAAAATGTTGGAGAGTTGGAGTTGTGGAGGAAAGGGTTTCGATTGATGAAAATGTTGAAGACTTTAAGTTGTGTTGTTGCCTGTTGTGGACGATTGATGACTTGATGTTGTTGTATTGTTGTCTGTTGATTTCAACTGTGATTTGGGAATTGGAGATTTCAATTGTGATTTCAAATTTTCAATTGTCAACTGAAAATGAAAATTTAAATTTGAAATTTGGAATTTGATTTTAGCATTTTGGTATTGAAAATTGGGAGTGGATTGGAAATAAAATTTAGAATTAAAATTGGATTGTAGAATTAGAATTGGATTGGAATTTAAATTTAGAATTGAAATTGGGTTTTGGCATTTTGAAATTAGAATTGAATTATTGAATTGGAATGAAAATAAAATTTGATTGAATGGAATTAGAATTGGAATTGAAATTGGAATTGGAATTGAATGTAATGAATGGAATTAGAATTGGAATTGAATTGAATTGGTAAATAGTAAACTAGTAAAGTATACAGTACAACTGTATAATATATAAATATGGACTATTTTGCAATTTTGAAAAAGTTTAGGGACTATTTTATAAATTTAAAAAATATCCCGAAACGGTACCCGGTATCGACCGGTACTGGTACAGTTTCGTTCCAGAGTTCAATCCGGTACCGAGGCCGGTACGGTATTCATAACATTGGTCCTATGTGACAAACTATTGTAAACAATGTTTTAAAAATCAGACCAGAAGTTAAACTGGTAAGACAAGAGATTTAAGATTTAATCGATATTAGACTGTTATAAAACTGACTAAAGACTAAATAAAATTAAAGAAATTAAAATATGATTGAAAAAGATTGTACTTACTTATTGAAGAATTTAAAGTTTAATTAAAAAATATTGTTAAATAAAAATTAATTGATTTATTTTAGATTATAAGAACTTATTAATTTATTAAAATTGATCGATTAATTAATAAATTGATCGAATTTTATCAACAAGAGTTATTAAATAAATCATACCAAAAATTTAAAAACTGAATCGAAAGGTTTAATGGTTTAAGATTTTTACGGTTGAATCAACTATACCAATTGAATTTTTTAATCATCGTAAATCATTCTCTTTATATATTATCAAAATTTCTAACAAAGATTTCAATTCTGCATCTTAACTCAAATATGTTTTTACAGTTACAAAGACGAATCAATGGAGCAACAACCGTTAATGGATTGGACCCAATGAAAAACCGTTAAGAGGAACTTTTTCTTCACATTTTTTGTTGGAGGACTCCTCCTTTCCCAAGCTTAACATGTTTCACAATGATGTTTTGTTAGCCAATCTCACGATCCTAATGCAGTACCAACTCCTCCCCCTCATATTCCAACTTGTTTCAGCAGGAAACCGAAACATTGAAAGAGCAACATCAGTCACATGAACTATCCTGCATAAACAAGAAAGATTAATATCTGGCTTTAGTATATATATAACTCTAAAAGATACTTCTGCAAACAATTAGTATCCTGCCATTTCCGCGGATCTCCCTATTTCAGGACTAGCTCTCTGGTCTTCTTGTTGCTCTATAAATCCAATCTTCTGATCAAGTTCCAGATACTTCTAGTTTGGTATCCTACAATGTCTTCCTCCGTAAATAGCAACTCAACACCACTGAAGTTTACACACTTGACTCCTGGAATTTTGTACCGGTCTCTAGCTATAGCTGGTTTAGTCCTCTTCTTCTTCTATGCATTACTGTTTAGGACTCCTGTTAACCAAGGGGTCATATCTTTTCATTTAAAAAGGCAATCTTCGACCAACATCACTGTCGATTCGGCTCCTACCAATATCAGCCACATCGGATTCATAGTAGTAAGTTCCGTGCGTATGTGGAAGCATAGAAGACCATATACCGAGTCATGGTGGCGATCAAATGTAACCAGAGGATACGTCTTCCTAGACAATGAACCTCCAAAAGAGTTCCTACCTTGGCCTTCAACGGTTCCTCCTTACCGTGTCAATGAAGATATTACTAAATTAAGGGTGTACCCTAAGCTCGTGAACCCTGTCGAAGTTAGGATAATGCGTTCGATTTTAGACATGTATAGAGCCGGAGATAAAGGTCTAAGGTGGTTCATAATGTGCGATGACGACACCCTCTTCTTCGTCGATAATTTAGTTGAGGTTCTGGGGAAGTATGATCATACCAAGTTCTTCTACATTGGTGGTAACTCGGAGAGTATCAAGTCCAACGCTGATTTCTCGTTCGAAATGGGCTTTGGAGGAGCTGGTTATGCCTTGAGTTATCCATTAGTGGAAGCTTTGGTCAAGAGCATAGACGGCTGCATTGAGAGGTATCCTCACTTGTTCCTAAGTGATCACAGGGCACAACATTGCTTGGCTGACATAGGAGTTACTCTAACCATCGAAAGAGGGATTCACCAGGTAACACTTGTAAATTTCTCCCCATTTGATATTCTGAGCTCAAGATTGATCTCAAATTCTTGCTTCATAGTAAACGCAGTCACAGTAATCATATTATAAGCTAAGAAAACACTTCAAAGCACTTGTCTTGGTAGTTGTCAAATTCTGCAGTTAAATAACAGAAACTGTCCAACTCCTATGATTTCTCTCTCACAGTTTCGGTATTTTTGGCGTAACTTTCAGATTGATCTGCACGATGATATATCAGGTCTTTTATCAGCTCATCCACAGTCTCCTCTTCTAACACTCCACCACTTTGATGCTGCAAATCCAATCTTTCCCACCATGGATAAATATCAATCTACTCGTCACCTAATGAAAGCAGCAGAGTTCGATCAATCTCGCTTGTTACAACAAACCATTTGCTACCATAGGGAGAGCAATTGGTCTTTCTCTGTCTCATGGGGCTATTCAGTTCATGTATACGAGAGCATAATCTCCAGAACAATTCTGAGGAAACCCCTTGAGACGTTTAGTCCTTGGTCTAGAACCAGAGGAGCATTTTTCATGTTCAATACTAGGCGGGTTACTAAGAATCCATGTGAAGTTCCTCACGTGTATTTCTTTGAATCCATAGAACATATTTCAGGTGACAAAATTCTTACAACTTATGCTCGAGCCTCTCCACGTAACTTGCCATCTTGTTCGACAGCTGGCAATCATTCTGCTGATCCCATCTCAAGAATTCAGGTTCTTTCGCCTGCAAGCACTCGCAAGACGGTAGGTGTTTATCTGTATGACAATTGATAATCACAAGTGTATGCTCTCCATAAAATGCACTTCCGCAATATCCTGTGCAGATTTTTACTAACCATAATTTCTTGTTTATCGTTCTTAGGCTGGTGAAATAGAATGCTGTGATGTGGTACAGAAAGGGCAGTCCAACACAAGCAACATCAATCTAAGGTCATGCATGAATGGTGAAGTCATCGCCTGATTGCCATGGAAGGGCTCACACAATTGTTTTCGTTTCAAGTAATACAAAATTCTTGTGCTTTTTCCCCAAATATTTCTAGGATCTGAAACAAATTTTGCCAAGCATCAAAGACATGTTATGTCACATTCTACCCGAGTTTGTCAACCACTCGATCATAGTTAAGTTGCCATTCTACTTTTGGACCGCTAACATCTGTTATGCAAAAGAACAGCGATGCTGCAAGATGGATTGGTCCACGAGTTCATGCGGATAAACACATTTAGATCATCACAAAGTCTTCATATTAGCCAGCAGTGCGTACCAATTCGGTTCAATAAGAGTTGCAAAAACAGGTTAAAAGAACTATGATTTGTAATTTCTTCCATTGCATAAGCTTTACTTAAGCATTTTAAGCTTGACAAACATTAAATAATACTGCTAGATAAAAATCTGACACGAGGAAGCGACCAAATAAAACGAACTATAAGATATCAACTATACCAACTAACTTGTGACGTAGACTTTCAATTAATTTCAATGACTTTGCATCCAAAGCTCCCTCATAAAACGCAGTGGATCTACCTACTTAATCGCTATTTGAAAGAAAATTAAAAATGCCCACAAGCCATTGAAGGGTCAAGCCAACGCCTTGTGCTCTTCCTGAGCCTTTTGGATACCTATCAACCGAGCATAATCCACCCACCTATATGGCAGAATCATAAGTGAGAAGATAATCGTCGGATTCTACAATATGACAAGTCAAGTATTGAATCTTACAATAATGAACCCAAGTATGTGTTGCCTGTTCGAACGGCAAAACATATTGCACTTAGCATGAGCTTGTGTTGGTGTAGCAAAGGCTCCAAAATGCGTTGCTCAATCACACCAGCCAGTACTTGGTATCTGTAAACCATCGATAAATTCAACAAACATGAAAAACCTCAAAAAGGTGACCATTGAACTCTTTAACAGCAAATATTACTCCCTTGGGAGACCACATTACATAAACGTCCCTGATTTTTGCCCCTTAAGAATGTCAAAGAAACCATGTTTATAAAAGCATTTATTTCCTGCATGAGCACACATTAAAAAGTGCACTAATGGTGCTGTTATCAAGTAATCATCATGTCTTCTGTAACGAATATATGATAGTTATATATAAAGGAGTTCAAGCAGGTAGCAATATCTCTGTTTGATCAAAAACTTTATTCGGCTTCAACATGGAAACTATATCCTAATTAAGTAGCGTAGTGGTAATCCTAAGCAACATTAGTCGTCAATCAGGAAACTTTCAGTTCTCAAACATTAAAGAGATGTGGGAAGAGGCTTAGGAAACTTAGCATCCTACACCAAGAAACTCCAAACAGGTCCACTCATTATTTACAGAACATACTTGACAAGTTGCAGCTGGTATGTCTTACGTATTTTTTTGCTAATATCGGCTTCACAAAACATGCAGGGATTACAAAACAGTGATCCATGAGGAAATTAATATCTAAGAGAACAACAACATACCTGAGGTTGCTAGAAACTGCCATATAGACACCATATGCAACACTGGTAGACAATATTGGTACATTTTCAACTTCACCAGAAGCAGACTTATCCACTGCCTTTCGTGCATTTATTAATGCATTTGTCACAGCTGTGCCAACCTATAATAAATATATTAAATTTTAAGGCTGCCAAGCTAGAATGCAAGAATGTCCTTTTGTAAGACATAAAACTCACAGATGCTTGTTATTAGCATAGAACAACACATGGAATACACATAAAGTAGCAAGCTATTTATGATGGGAAGCATATTTCTTATATGATAGATATAAATGAAACATATTATAACATTTACACCTTATGATAGAACTTCCAACCTATAATAAACACATCAAGTCCCAGAAAAATAGTACCAAGCCATATTTCAAATAAAACAGGCAAACAGTTTTAGAAATAGTAATCTGTATTAGTAAAGAACTCCTACCTCTGTCTCGTTGTTTGGTTAATTTTTAAACAACTTTATAACCATGAGTCCAGATTAATCAAAATCGATGGTTCTCGGTATCACGCATAGGAAAGCCCAAATTGTTTAAAGGCATTTCCTTCCAGACTCAATGCACACAAATGAGTTTCAAGATAATAAGATTCACTTAAAAATTTGAAACTTATCGTGAGTGAAATTTAGAGTGAAAGAACAAACTGCAGCATATCAAAATGATCTACTCACTGACAACATCCCCTTCTCGCTTCCCCAAATGAAAAAGAAAGGAAAAATAATAACTTACCAGTGAAGAAGTGGTCCCGACAGCAAAAAGTTTAGCCCCATTTCGCTGTTTATCAGAAAACAGGAGCTTTGATTAGTCCAGACAGAACAACAGAAACTCAAATTAGTTATGGATAGTGCGCAAAGATTCCTCACCACTATGGCACCTATTCTCTGTAGGAGTGTAAAGGAACTTCCAGCAAGAGCAACCTGGACAAGGATTTTTGAGAACAGATGATCACCATAAGCTTTCATCTTAAACCGTCATATTTGACTATCCATATACAATTTACCCAAAAAACAATCAAACCTGAAAAGCATTATCAGGGCAACTATGGAAGAATTTTGCAATGGGTCCGGCACTGACTGAAAGAGGTGGACGGAGAGATACGGTAGGAGCGGGGAGATAAACAAGCATGAAATCTGCAATTATGGCCATTACCTAAGGAAAAATTCGATTAAAATTTGAGGGATGGGATTGAAACATAATAAAAAAGTTATGGCCCAAAGTCCCCAAACTTTGCTAAAACATAAACTAAAACATTATCTTTTTCACATGGTCCAAAGTCCCCAAACTTATGGTACTAGAATAAAACTGTGCTTCCCATAAGCATTACCAAATTGACATGAGCAGAAAGGGAATGAAATTCTGATATATAAACATGATGGAATAGTACATACCACATCTGCAAAAACGATTTCAAGCTCCTTAGAAAAATTTTCTCTGCGACGATCGTACTCTGCAGCAGTCTAAAAATGTGAAAAAAAACTAGAAAAATGAGATACACCAAGGTTAAAATTGCAACTCAAAAATGAACTCTATAAAAGTGAAAAGGATGCAGAGAAAAGGCAGATTGTAAAAGCAGAAGAGAAAGAAGAAAAAAAAAAACATGAACGGTTAACTTTTGCCCCTTCACATAAATAAAAGTTTTAACTATCAGTGTGCAATGTCATGATAGACAAATTATGTGTATTATATAAACACCCACGCCCAAACACAACCAAAAAAAAAAAAAAAGAACTTGAGATATGCAAGTAGCAATATCAACAGAAAGAGGGCTAGTGCAGCGAATCTTTAGAATCATTTTCTTCGTAAACAAAAAGACCACCAATTTTAACCAATGCATCAAATCATCTTCTTACGCCACCAGTAAAGTGGTAAAACAGGCAGGCAAATGAGACCCAGAAAGTGAAAAAAGAATCAAATTATCAAATCGAAAGATATATCCTTTATCAAGCAAATTCCATATGACAAAACAATCAACGTTGTCTTCCACATCAAGTAAACAATCGACAAAAGTACAATCTTATACAATCTGTTCTTTTCCTTATTCCACTTTCCCCTAAACTGGACAAAAAGAAAGCCACCCAAACAGAGTAAAAGGGAAGGATTTGGTTGTACCTTAGTGAAGATACCAACAACACACTCAATACCCACTTTAGCCAAAAACAGATCGTCGGCCAACAACCTCTCCCTAAACCCACCAAACTGCATCAACCATTGGAAAAGTCCCGACTTTTCCAGCTCAAGAAACCGCGAAACCACCGCACCAGGGATTCTACCCGCCTGGATCGCTGCCGCCAAGTCCGCAGGCAAGCTCTCAAGAGAACGTTTAGCCTCCGCCAACGCCATGAAAGCTTCTTCTCTGTTCCTATCACCTGCATTCTCACCACCTTCATTGTTGTCTCCGCCGCCACCGCCGCCGCCGCCGCCGCCAAAAGGGGGGTTGCTACCATCTCCGCCGGAAAAAAGGAGAAAGGAAGAGGAGAGAGTGCTGGGATGGAACAGGCGGAAAGAAAGCGGTGAAGGCGTGAAGACGGAGAAGGAGGAAAGAGAGAGGCGAAGAGGTGATGGTGAAGGGAGGAACTGAGGTGAGAGGTCGAGTTTGGGGTTGGTGTTATTATGAAGAGAGGGTATGAAGAAACAGGCGGAGATGGCCATCGGCGGTGTCGGGGAGGGTGGCGGCGCTTGTAGTTGTCGGCTACCTCTCCTCTCTCTGAAGTCCTGGGCTTTTACATTGTGACTCGTAGCATTCAATTTATAAATAGTAATTTAGCAGTCTCAGTCTGACAGCATAGGTTGTGCCGCTCTACTGTATTAAGCTGCTTTTGTTTGGTAAAATGTTATTCGGGGCTTGGTGTCTTTTAGGTGAGAAAACGTGTAGGACTGGGGACGCAGATCTCAGGAAGAGCAGGGCCTTTTATGGAATAGTCTATTCCGCAAAATTAGAAATTGACAGGTAAGTAGTGGGAACCAGCTTAGCTTGAATACTAATAGAAATTTATACCTTTTTTTAATTTCACCTTTTTCGAGGTATTAAGAAGGTTTTAAATTTTAAATTATTTATATTTAAACTAATTTTTACTTTAATCAAATAAATTTTATGTAAGAGATAAAATTTTGATCCTAAATTTTAAATAGCTGCATAAGTTAAGTTTGAAGTCACAATATCACTTAAATCGAGGAAACCTGATAAACTCACCTTGCTTCTCATATTCAATCTTTTACTAGTTAGTATCATCGTCTGAAAAGAATAAACTGGTTGAAGGGGAGATGGTAAGAAACAAACGAGGTTGGCGGCAAAAATTGATGAGCTGGAGTCTCAAGGCTTGGAGCCTAAATATGTTGCACGTTCCAAAAACCTGGGAAGTCTCTGTCAAAGCCTAACAATTATCTTCACATATATTATCTTTTTCATTTTTTCTGCTCCGACAAGACCATCAACTTTGGACACTACCCACTGCCGACTACATTGCTTGCCGCTACTCTGCTCCACTGTTCATAAGCTGGCATTAGACCATCCAAGCGTACAACTTGTGCAAGGCATAGATTGTATCTTCAGTACATGAAAACTGGCCAAGTTGGGTGTGATTAGGGGTTGGTTAATGTAATTGCCTAATAGGAAGCCGAAAATAACTTCTGATTTCTTGATGAAAATAATTTTCTAGTTTGTCTTACATACCATTTTAGTTTGTTGAAACTGTTTCCAACCCTTCTTCATCTTCGGCCCTGCCACCACTACTCTTAACCCCATTGAAATAATTAAATCGTCAATAAATTCGCAGACTATTCAAAATTATTTTTTATGTATAAGTAAATCAACAATCACAACTACAAAATACCAAAGACGCCAATATTTGGTAACGCAATTCGGCACATTTGACCTACGTCTACAAGGCCCTCACCCAGATTAATTTCTTTCATTGTAGTTCACAAAAATTACACAAGATTGATCTACCCCGTAAGACCCAATCTATGTAACCGACCTACAGCCTAACTACCCGTGAAAGATCTTTACGCCCAATAACACGACCAACTCGTGTTAACCTCGTCAGAGGATTTTTCAAACTACTTCTACTTCAAAAACAAAGACAAATAAAAACACGAACTCAACAATTCCAGTTCTGAAAATTGTCACCAAGAAACCAAGTGGCAGCACTAATAGAATGTATACTAATATATGACAAAGTCTTCTATATGCTGCTAAAATCAATCAGCGTAAATCATCCAGCAAACGACATCAACTACATATCATCATTCGTCTACTTGGTGAAGCTCAAGCTGATGGTCCTGTACGGCTGCAATAAAAATCACCTCACAAAACAACTCCATCAAAAGATCAAGAAAACCAATGACGCAGCCACAGGTTTAGCAATATACTGAACACCCAATCTTT
>JANIHZ010000008.1:34704656-34708580 GCA_027478365.1 Erythroxylum rufum | reverse complement strand
GATTATGGTCTTCTGCATATTGTGCTTTGTGATTCAAAAAAAAATGTACCGACTTCTGAGTGATCGAGTGTTTAGCACGCCACCCTCGCGGGACAAGGACTCGGATGTCACCAACGATATCGGGTTCGGGTCACGTGGGAGTGGGGTGTTACACGTTGCATAACGGGGTAACCTTCTGAATCCTGAAAAATAGATGCAAATTTTGGGTGAGTTTTGCGAACTCAGTGAGTGACCATCATCGATGTTTCACCCAATCACTCAACACAGAATTTCATTCCCATTAAGTCACATTTCACAGTCACTAATACATTTGATAGTCACATTCAATACCATTTTACATACACATTTAATCAATTCCACATTCACGATTACACTTCAAATCATGATCAATTCAATTTCACGTTCACATTCAATACAATCAAGTCAATCCCATTCCATATAATTAAATCAATCCCATTCAAGACAATTCAGTCAATCCCATTTCATACAATTAAGTCAATCCCATTCAATACAATTCAGTCAATCATATTATGCATATGTATGTACAATTTGATTCCCATTTATTTCTTTGTCGTGACCGAGTGCTTAAACTGTCCCGTATAGGGCTCATTGATAACTGTCCCATATAGGGCTCATTAATAACTGTCCCATATAAGGGCTCATTGATAATTGTCCCATGTAAGGCTCATTGATAACTGTCCCATATAAGGGCTCATTAAACATTGAGCCTGAGGCTCTAAATCTGAGTTCGAAGCTTATTTGCACTCGTTGAGCTTTAAGCTCTGATCATTGGCTACTCTGGTCATAACTATCATTATGTTTTATGCATTCATGATATAGAATGCATCAATCACACAATTACACAAATCATTTGATCATTGATTTCCCATGTCATTGGACCTTAGTCTGGCATTCGACATTAAGTCGAGAATTCACACTTCCATTTATAGACAATACACATTCAAATCACATTTAACAATCACATTCAGTACACATAGTTCATCCAATTCACATTCAATGTATGAATTTCATGCAATTATAACATAACCAAATAAACCATAAAATAAGACCATCTAGGTCTACTCACAGTACGCTCCAGCTTTTATGATCCGGAAACGTCTGGCTGTGGACTTTCTGTCCTGTATCAACCATATGCAAAACACAATTTGCACACACATTAATAAAAGCATAATCATAACCATCCCATTTTCACATATATATAGGTGTAATGCATAATGCATGCTCAATGACCATCCCGAGTATTTATTGTACACTCATACTGTCTGCCCATTCTCAAATCATAATTCAATTTGTCTAAGTGGACTTAGACTCACACTTCATTCTCATGTGATCACTTTAAATCATCCATTCAATTTGGACTCTTTAAGAGTCTAGCATACCCATACACTTGCATTTCAAGAACACTTGCTCGTCTCAATTTCCCGACATTGCTTTTCTAACCTCATATGTTCTCATAAAATTCAATTCCTATTACTCAATTTCCTTGAATGGCATTACAATCATATAAACATTTCCATCTCCATTCCACTCATGCAGTTGACACTTTTGATTTCATTCATTTGTTCACTAAGTTTTAACCTTCAATTTCGCTTCGAACCTTTCATATATTAGCCACATAACCCAAGGATCATTCTAGGTTCACTTTAAGACCCATTTGAGGCTTAATTTATATTATTTGTCCAGTGAATGTCCGTTTAACGGACTGTTACGGGTCACCAATACCACATTGAAAATTAGACCCTCAAAACGTCCAAATTTCGAAATTTTGCCTGAAATAGAAGTTATAGATCTTGATATTTCCTTTACAACCATACCTGACTCATCTCAATCCGAGTTCTACACAAAAAGTTATGTCCCTTGCACTAAAGTATGTTCATTTGAGTTTTAGCAGAAATCCATATTTTTAACTCTTCACTTACAACACTCCATTTTTCATGCTTAGCCCATTATTTCTAGTGCAATGCTCATCAATTACCCATATTCTAACTCCCTTTCAACTTTACATCATTCATAGCCAAATTTTTATCCGTTATCGTTCATAGATGCGAGTAACATCACATACTCATATATATACATCCATCATCAATTTCCTTCACGCAATCACTTTAATTCACTTTCATTTCATATCTAACTCTCCCACCAAAATCCTTCACGTCTCAAAGCACCAATTAACCCTCTTTCATTAATTTACAGCAAACGCAAAATCATAACCTAGCAAAACTCCATTAAGTATCCAAACGAACATCATTCACTCATATCATCCAATATTATGTCCCTTCCTAGTCCATTCTTGACATTTACCTCATCCAATTCCTTTTTCAGCACATCACAATTCTAACTCTCTCTCTATACATTTTCATGATATAGACTCAACATACACACTTAAAACACAACATGAACAATTTTTTACCATTCATTATTAAACCATAATCTACACTTACCCATTCATCATTTTACAACTCAATCAATCCCTAAACCTATATATAATATATTCTTACATGAATCAATACTCATCACAAATGAACAACCATGAACATGGATGCTCATCATTCAAGGCACAAACATACATAATCCTAGCAAGCCTCAATTCATCAATTACCCAACATGAAAGCTTTAATCTCACTTTACCCATAACATAAAACATCAAACTTACTTGCTCAAACTTGGATTCCTTCAAGATCTTCAAGAAGACAACCAAAACCTAGCTTGAATCAACACCATCGATCATCATCCTCCAGGGGAATAAAGATGGGTTCTTCAAGAGCAAGAACGAAAGGGTAGAGAGACCAAGAGCAAGAATAAGATGATAGCTAGGCTTGAATGAGGAGGAGGAGAAAGAACCATCAATGGAGGAGAGGGAGAGAGTCACGAAGAAGAAGAGAGGAAGCTCCAAAAATAGTAACCCCAAGTCATTTTAAAAGGTGAGTGTCGTGAATGTGCCATGAAGACAACTTAGGTTATTTTAAATGCTTGGTTAGGAAAGTGCCACATGGCATCACAAGCATCAAGCCTCATTTCCTTCTTATTCTAATCCACTTCAAGCCCAATTTTCAATAATTAACATATGTCAAAAATTCCTATAGCCATATGTCCAAAAATTCCATACCATAGCCAATAAATTCCACTACCGATTTTCAATTTGTCTGCCACTTGACATTTTTCCTAGTCCGAGATTTATCTCCGAAAAGTTTCAGGAAAAATTTCCTAAATTCTCAAAAAATGCAAAATCAATACTCTCACTTTCCAAATAAATTTTCAATAACCACAACCCATGATTCTCAGAACAATCACATTGATTTCCAATTATACCCGGAAAATGTCAATTGAGTGCATGATTAATTTTAATGTGTGCAATAATCCAATTCATCAATGTGAACACCAATATGATACATTTTTATCATTATCTCACTTAAACCCCTTGTACCAAATTTAAAACGGTCGAAAACGCAATTTACTAAAGTTGCTCCGAGTATGTCCATTAAACGGACACACATGTCCGTTAGACGGACATAGGCTGGCCAAGCAATCCCAAATCAACCAAGCGTGTTCGTTAAACGGACCTTAATGTCCGTTAAACGAACACGAAACCACCAAATGTGCCAATTTCTCCTGAGAAGGTCCGTTAAACGGACCTGCATATCCGTTTGACGGACATGAGTCTTTCCAAGTGTTCCAATTTTCCTGAACCAGTCCGTTAAAAGGACTCACGTGTTCGTTTAGCGGACACACCCTGGCCTTAGGGTATTCTGGCACCCGAGACTGTCCGTTAAGTGAACCTTTGTGTCCGTTTAACGAACACATGTTATACCAACATTCTCCACAGATTTTTCCAAGTTTCCAACCCTCATAATCATCAAACACACTCCAAATCTTCCCAAATTCATTTCTTTGATCTCAACTCAT
>JANIHZ010000008.1:34694656-34699656 GCA_027478365.1 Erythroxylum rufum | reverse complement strand
CTGAAAATTCCAATTTGGATTAAACTACCAAATGTTACTTTAGACTTTTGGCATGTGGATGCCCTCTCGAAGCTTAGATTGAGGCTAGGCAAACCAATATGCACTGATCAAATCATAGGCCAATGTACCCGAATAGGCTATGCCCGTCTGTTAGTAGAAGTTGATGTCTCCAAATCACCAATTCCTAGTTTCTAGGTTCAGTTGCCAGAGGGACAATGCTATACGCAGCAGGTTGTGTATAAAGCCTTTCCACACTTTTGTAGCACTTGTTGAAGAACAGGCCACCTTCATTCAGATTGCCAACTCAATGCTAATGGTAAGCTGGTGCAACCTACAGCCCCTTCTACTGATGGAGGTAAGCAAGAGGGGTATCGGCCAACCACAAGGAAGAGCCGCAAAGAGCAGACTCGTGAAGGTGCTCCAGTTCCTCATAGGGTCATTCAGGGCACTTTGGCACCCCTTGATGCAGACCCGACTATGGTTACTCAAAATACAACCTATCACACTTCAGATGTGAAGAAACATAATGGCCACCTTCGTATCAATGCGAGTAATGCTATAGCAAGAGACATGCCAAATATTGAGAACAATGTGGTTCATTCACCAGCAGACCCGACTATCAATAGCACTTATAATTCAACTCTGGAGATGAACGAAGGAGAACCTACTGAAACTTTTATTAGAAGGGTTGGGAAAGGCCTTAAAGGAGCTGATTTACAAAAGGGCAGAGAGATTCTACAGGCATGATAATGGCCAACCGTAAAGGTAGTGAAAAAACCAATTTGAAATCGAATCAGATTGAGAAGGCTTATGGTACTGTTAATATCTGTAGGAATGAGGGAAGGGCTGGCCCTTCCTTATTGATGAAATGACTTTCTTATGTTGGAATGTCTGAGGGCTGAACAAACCCTCGAGACAGCATAGTGTTTGCCTATTAACTAGGCAACACAAATGTCACTTTATGTGTCTTTTGGAAACTAAATTAATGTGGGTGGTTTGGAGAAATTTATGAGCAACAAATTTGCTGGTTGGAATTTTCAGCATAATTTTGCACAAATTCCTGGGGGCCGCACGGTGGTGGCATGGGATCCCTTGTATTATACTTGCAGCATCCTTGTTGAAGGTGAACAACTTACTCATTGTGAGGTTAGCAGTAAAACAACACAAGATCAGTTTCTAGTTTCGTGCATCTATAGCTTATATAGTGTTTCTCAACGGAGAGACCTTTGGCAGTATTTATTGGGGCTGAATGTGAATTCACAGACCCCTTGGTTACTCATAAGAGATTTCAATTGTGTATGTCTAACCAATGAAAGGAGAGGAGGTCGACCCCCTTCAGCCTACTTCCTTAAGGACCTCCAAGACTTTCGGATGGCTCTTGGTTTGGAAGATGCTCCTTATAAAGGCGAATTCTTCACTTGGCATAAAAATCAACGGATGGCCAAATTAGACCGTGCACTTATCAATGTAGCATGGGGTGTCTGAGACTTATACTGCTATGCTGACTTTCTCCCTATGATGGCTGATTCGGACCATTATCCCATGATCATTGATTTCCACCACCAGCAGACCCATAGTAAGAAGCCATTCAAAATTTTTAACATGTGGATCACTCACCCCCTTTTTCAGGAGATTGTTACCAAAACTTGGAGCATGGTTGTTGAGGGCACCGCTCAATTCTCTCTTTGCACTAAACTAAAATCTCTCAAAAGAACCCTTATAGGCCTTGAACTGATAAGGTTTTGGACATATCACTACCAAAGTCCAATTAGCACAGGAAGAATTTCAGCAAGCTTACCAAGCCCTCCTTCACACCCCGGATGATGAGGACTTAAAAACCCTGGTTAATCATAAGCCGAAGCAGGTAAACTTCCTTCAGGATGCAAAAAGGAGCTTCTTTCAACAAAAGGCGAAATGTACTCATTTAATGGAGGCTTATCAGAGCACTAGCTATTTCACTCCATTGTCCAAAAGAAAGCTAAAATGAATGCTATCACTCATCTTATTACTGAAGATGGGTCTGAAACCTCATCAATGGAGGAAGTAACTGATCCGCTCCTACAATATTACTTGAATATCTTGGGCTCCCCCTCACCTAAAAGACATGCGGATCTGCAAGTGATCCAACATGGGCCACTTTTAGCTCCTTATGATCATGTTAATTTGGTTGCCCCTATTACTACTGCTAAAATTAAACAGGCCCTTTTTGATATTGGTGATGACAAAGCACCTGGGTCGGATGGTTACACGACTGCTTTCTTTAAAAAGCAATGGAGTCGGGTTGGGCAGGATGTTGTGATGGCAGTGCAGGAATTTTTTGAGAGTGGTAGATTGCTTAAGCAACTCAATCACACAATTATTACTCTTATTCCTAAAAAGAGCTCTTCACCAAGAGTTTCTGATTTTAGGCCGATTGCTTGCCTTAATGTTTTTTATAAAATCATCACCAAAATCCTGTCGGCGAGATTAACCACGGTAGTGGGACAACTAGTAGATAAAGCTCAAGCAGGTTTTATCCTGGGTAAGAACATGTTGGACAATGTTTTCCTTGCACAGGAACTTGTGAGGGGTTATAGCCGCAAACATATTTCACCCAGATGTATGTTGAAAATTGATATCGACAAAGCCTATGGCAAGGTGTCTTGGGATTTCTTAGCCGAAATGCTACACGGTTTAAACTTCCCTCCATAATTCATCAGGTGGATTATGGAGTGTGTCACCACTTCCTCCTTTTCGCTCATGATTAATGGAAGTTTACATGGTATGTTCAAAGGAAAGCGTGGGCTACGTCAAGGTAATTCGATGTCTCCCATTCTTTTCCTCTTATGTTTGGAATATCGTTCTCGGGTACTAAAAAGGAGCACAATTAGCACTTCATTCAATTATCATCCGAAATGCCAACAGCTTGCCATCACCCATTTTGCCTTCGCCGATGATCTTATGCTACTTTCTAGAGGTGATATTACCTCCATACGGATTTTACTAGACAGTTTGAAAGAACTACAAGAGGTGGTCGGGCTGCATGTGAATCCGACCAAATCAAACATATATCTCAGAGGAGTATGGGGTTGGGAGTGAGATACTATATTACAAGCAGTTGAATTCCCACTTGGGGTACCCTTAGCCCCAATGAAAATTTTTGTTGCTCAATACTCGGTTTTGCTTGAACTAGTGGAAAACTTTATACATGCATGGAATGGAAAGAGTTTGTCTTATGCTGGGAGATGTGAATTTATTCATTCAGTCATTCAGGGGGTCTTCTCCTTTTGGCTTCAAGCTTTTCCCCTCCCAACTGTCATTATTGACAAATTTACCTCACTTTGTTGGCTTTTCTTGTGGGAAGGTAAGCATTACAAAGTGGCGTGGGATACTATGTGTTTACCTAAAGAAGAGGGAGGTTTGAGATTAAAACGGTGTGAAGTCTGGAACTCTGCTTTGTTGGCTAAAACACTTTGGAACATACATGCAGAAGCGGACTCTTTGTGGGTTCGTTGGATTCATGCTATCTATTTGCAGGGCACTTCTATATGGGATTGGCAAGTCCATCCCCGTGATTCAGCCCTAATGAAGAAATTAGCTACCATTCGGGACACCTTAGTGAACAAATTGGGGGATATTACTACGGTAGTAGGAGTGTTGCAACAAAATTGTGTGAATGGCCTTTTGTCTTCTCAAAAAATTTATGAATTGTTGCATACTAAACAGTCGGGTAAGCCATGGATGTCTTTGATTTGGAAACGTTATATCCCACCCAAGTACTCCTTTATTGCTTGGCTTGCATTAAGAAATAGACTGCCCACCAAAAACAGTCTCATGTTTTTGGAGATGGATAGAACTTGCATACTTTGTGGCCTTGAAACAGAATCAGTGGTTCACCTTTTTTTCACCTGCAGCTTTACCAAAGATGTATGGGCAGCCATCCGAAGTAGGCTGGGCATCACCAGAGAAATGTCCTCCCTTATGCGTGCCATCAAATGGATATAGTTGGATTATCATGGAGCCCTTATCCAGTGCAAAGCTGCATAGTTAGGCCTTCTATCTACTGTCTATATACTTTGGAAGACCCGGAATGCAATACAATTGGATGCTGCTGGTTATACTCGTGATGATGTTGTTTCAAAGATAAAAACCGTAGTGTACAAGTTGCTCTATAAGTTGTACCCACCGGAGTTAATCACCTTTTGACTTTAAAAGTGTATGATATAATGGGTGTTTCTGCTTCTCCTTTTAGACCAGAATGCTTAACAGGTGATGAAGACGTCCCATGACAACTTCGAATTTTTGCTGGACGTAGTGGCTGGTTGCATGGCCCATGCATATTCAATGTGCTGCGCATGTTACTCGCCACCCTGCGGTAGATATTATCGCCGATGGTGTGAGCTGGCTGCTTGCTGAAATTGGCCCATAGTCATTTTCCTGCTGATGCTTTTGATTATCATAGGTTAAGATGTTAGTTGATAATTTTCATTGTTTTGTTCCCAGTGTTGCATAGGATGTAATTGACCAAATGAGATGTCCTAACCTCATTATAGGTGTAAGGGGAATTATTAGGTTTTATTTTGTTCTACTTTTGCCGATTGGGGTATGCCCCAAATTTGGATGTATATAACCCTTTTTGATAAATATAATTTACAATTTATAAAAAAAAAAGGCTCTCAGTTTGTCAATCCTTGCTATGTCTGGACCTGGTAAGTTTCCCCGTATTGAGTCAAATTAAGACTCAGGCTCCACTCCTGGAGGTGCCCTTCCGTCAATTCCTTTAGGTTTAAGCCTTGCGACCATACTCCCCCCAGAACCCAAAAACTTTGATTTCTCATAAGGTGTTGGCGGAGTCCTAAAAGCAACATCTGCCAATCCCTGGTCGGCATCGTTTATGGTTGAGACTAGGACGGTGTCTGATCATCTTTGAGCCCCCAACTTTCATTCTTGATTAATGAAAACATCCTTGGCAAATGCTTTCGCAGTTGTTCGTCTTTCATAAATCCAAGAATTTCACCTCT
>JANIHZ010000008.1:34654992-34667511 GCA_027478365.1 Erythroxylum rufum | reverse complement strand
TAATAAAAGACTTGGGCTTAAATAAAACATGGAAGCCCAAAATAAATATAACTTAAAACAAGTCTAAAATAGAATAAAAAAACACGCTGAGGCCTGGTCCAACGCACTCCCAAGTCTGATCATAGCTGCATCTCTCCTCTTGGGCTTAATTGATGATACGCAGCTCAATACAATGATCTTCAAGTCCCAAGTGAGTCCAATCTAAGGATTTGAGATAAATGAATCAATTTGGGTTGTGATTCAGATAACTCTCCTCCACTAGGCTTGGTGCACTCCATCCTCTCCACAAATTGGCCCACATGCACATAGAGATCCTCCTTCAGTTTCTCGGTCCTAGCTCTGGACATAGGCTTAACTGGAATGACAAGGTCACCCCCATTATGTACGCCATCTTCATGATGATCCTTACGCCTACTCACATCAGTCCCTCCCTCCTCAAGAAGATTCGTCCTCAAATCTGAATTCATATCAAAAGGTGAAAGATTAGTAATATTAAAAGTTACAGAAACAGAATACTTACCTGGCAGCTCAATCTTGTAGGCGGTGTCATTTATCTTCTCTAATATCATCGCTCCTAGGATCCAGAGTAAAAACACTAAGCAAAGCATCAAGAGGGTTAGTGTCAAAAACTAAACGCTCTCTGTATCTCACCACTACTAGTGCTCTTTTCTCTCTAGTTACTCTCCTCGTGTCTTTTCCTCTACCATACAAACTCACTCTTTTCTCTTTCTTTCCACTCTTCTTTTCTCTCCCTGAACTTTTTTCTCTTGCACATCCCACTTTCTTTTCCTCACCTGTGCAGTCACTCCCCATTGGGCCAATCTCATTTTCCTTTTGGGCCTCTCTTCTCTCTTCACTTTTTTTGTTCTTACTACCTGAACCCTCCTCACTTTTTCTTGATTTGACCTGGTCCAGGTACAATTCACGAGGTGATAAAGGTCGTAGAATGAAGTTCCTACCTTTAAACTTAAAGGAGTATTTATTGGTATACCCATCATGTGCTGCCCTCTTGTCAAACTTCCAAGGCCTCCCCAATAGCAAATGTCCTGCCTCCATGAGTATCACATCACACAACACCTCATCCTCTTACCTCCCTATAGAAAATGGCACCAGTACCTGTCTAGTCATCTTCACATCCGCACTATCATTAAACCACTATACATTATATGGCTCCGAATGTTTCCTACATATCAAGCCCAATTTCTTCACCATAGTTCGACTAGCCCCATTAGTACAACTACCTCCATCTATGATCAAGTTACACACCTTTCCACCCACCAAACACCTTGAATGGAATAGGTTCTCCCTTTGATCCAGAATCTCATCTCTAACTCTAGCACTTAACACTCTCCTAACTACAAGTTCTTCTCCTGTGACAGCCCTTTCCACACATTCATCATCATCATCACAAACACTATCACATGGCAAGTCATCAACATCTCTATCTTCAGAATCAATAACCCCATTATCCTTCATATACATCACTTTTCTATTAGGGCATTGAGAAGCAATATGGCCAGTATCCAAACATTTAAAACATTTTATAGATGGATGTTTACTAGAAGTAGCGTGGGTGTTAGAAGTACCTTTTTGCTCAGATCCCCCAATTGATTTCTTAGGTGTTTCTTTGAAGTCCACCCCCTTATCCTTGTACTTCTCCTCCTTCCTGGGCCATTTTGAGTTCCATGAATAACTAGAACTTGCTCCACTCCTTGCGGTCACTCTAGCTTTAAGCTGTCTCTCCACCTTCATGGCCATATTCACCATATCCTCAATCTCCTTGTGGTAGTCCTCTACTGACTTAGACCCTTGTGTGAGTCTTTAGAGCTTTTGATGCATCTCCCTATAATGGTCAGAAGGCACAAATCTCTTCCTCATATATGCCTTCATTACTGCCTAAGTATTGATGGGTCTCTCTCCATTCCTCCTCCTAGAGGTCACAAGTTGATCCTACCATATTAGTGCATAATCTGTAAATTTAATAGCAGCAACTTTTACCTTCTTCTCCTCCGAGAAGTTATGGCACTCGAAGATGAAAGCGATCTAGAAGGGGAGTTGAATAGATCGTCTAAACTTTTTCGCAAAGTTCTACAAAAAACACGGAATTAATACACACGAAACAATCAAATAAATTAAATGAAGAGAGTAAAGAAGAAAGTCAAACTCTGTTTTTATAGAGGTTCGATGCTAAGACCTATGTCCTCTACCTAAGCTCCCACTTAGGATTTGGCAAACCACTTTACTGAACACTTTTTAGTTTAGTGTGAACTTTTTACAACCCACTTGATATCCGGCTCAAGCTACACCTCACAATCTGATTTGACTTCCAGCATAAATCTCACCGCAAGAGTGATTCTACTCTAATCACTCAACTCACCAAGACAATGATTGAAATTGTAAATAACAATGTTTAGTATAGATGAATAGAATTGAATGTACTAAGAGCAATTGAGAGCAATAATATGAATGATGATCAGTATGCTTTTTCTTTCCAACTTCAGTATATTCGATCTCTTGATGTTCCTCTATTTATTTGCAGGCTTCTAGATCAATATAGACGTTGTAGCTCATCTATTAGCCGTTGCTTGATATCTCCTAGCCATTGCTTGATTTCCTCCTTTCCATTTGTGATTGATTGACTTCGCTAGAATAAGATCAGAAGTAATACTAGTCGACTGGTCGAGGGATGATAGTCGACTGGAACAAATGTTTTTGCTGAAACACTCATCTTCGCTCTTCGATCAGTCGACTGGTGTGATGCTAGTCGACTAGCATAGCTATTCAACTTACAGATCTCTTGTTTTCAGTCAACTTGCAATGTTTTGGTCGACTTGATTAAGCCCCACTTTACATATATGATAATTCTCAGTCGACTGGGGCCAGCTACAACGGACATATTTAAGATAATCTTGAACTTTAAATGTTGGGATACGTATCTTTGATTATAATCTTCACAACAGTCATCTTTTGCACATTGTTTATCTCTTGAACGTTGGTGATGATCACTAACTTGATTTATTTGCATGTTGTCTATCTCTTAATTTGTAGATATGTCAATCTTAAATTGTATTAACCCTTTAATTGCAATCCAAATCACCTGAAATAATTTCGTAACCAATTCTATACATTTTATTATTATCAAAACACAAAGGGATTTAATTTATCAACCACCATTGGTCCAACAAGTGCCTCAGATCTTCAACGTATGATTCCAACCTTAATTGGCTTTCAACTTCAAGAGTTCCCAATGAAAAACCTAGGCATTCTATATCTTCATACAAATTGAAAGTGAGGGACTATACGGAGCTACTTGACAAAATTCAAACTAGAATTTCAACCTGGAGTTCTTAGCACCTATCAAGAGCTAGCCTAGTCCAACTTATCATTTCTATTCTCAACTCCATCAACAACTATTGGGTAGCCCACTTAGCATTTCCAAGTGCTATCCTGAAAGCCATTGATAGCATGTTCAATAAGTTCCTATAGACTGGCAGCAATGTGAGGAGCTATAAAACTATGGTGAAATGGAGAGAAGTATGTACAACTCAGATTCAAGGTAAGTTGGGTATTTGCTCAATTAAAACCATGAACACAATCATGTTAACCAAAAGACACTAGAGACTATTAGTGGACAAGCAATCTTTATGGTGTAAATGGATCCATAGCTATTTCATCAAGAACAAAAGCATATGGGCTATAGATTGTACCCACTCTCCCTCTACTACCGTCAAGGTCGTCCTAAAGCTAAGGGAGAGGTATAAGTCTGATTTCATTACTTTAATTGGAAATGGGGAATTTGCTAGTTTTTGGTATAATAATTAGCTCTCTGTAGGACATTTGATCAAGTTTAATGTTGACTTTCTAAAATCCTCAATTCCATTGAATGCGTCGATTGCCACAGCCATTCAACATAAAGTAAAGTTTCAGAATACATCTTTGCCCTCTTTAATTGCTAATGAAATCTGTGGAACTCACTGTAATATTGAATCTGATAATTATATTTGGAAACACTCATATGATGGCAAGTTCTCAAGTTATTATTACAAGAGGTGGCTATTTAAACATCTTCCTAAATTATCCTGGGCCAAATTAAGCTATCTAATCTACTTATCTTTTACCATGTGCAATATTTACTTTATGGATTACTATGAAAGGCATATTGAGAACAATGGACAGAATTGACAAATACACATACCTTACCAACTGGTGTTGTCTATGTAAAGCTGTTGAGGAAAAATCAGAGCATTTGTTTTTCAAATGCGATTTCATTAAAGAAGTATGGGTAGAGTTGCTTAATAGATGTGTATTAGTTGCCATTGTAAACGGCTTAAACAGTGATTAGATTTGACATTTGAACTACAAAAATAGCACAAGTAAGAGATGCTTTTAGATAGTTTTATCAACAATTGTCATGGAAAAATATAAGATGAGCGAAATCTTAGAATTTTTTATGATGAAAGCACTTAAATATAGCAGTTTCGTTGGCAATTGATACAACAAATCAAATTGTAGATCTTTTTACAAAAACATAAACTTTCAAACTAACAATACCTCCTCACCTATTGGAATGTTTAGACTTTTAATTATTGATTAGAACTCTTTACTTGAACTTTTGTATGTCTTAATTGTCACTAACATAGAGCATCTTTTGATGTATATTTTGAATACTTTTTTAACTGCCATTAAAGCTTAATACATTCAAATTCTTTAAAAAAAGACAATTGGTTTTATTAAAATTAAATATAACTAAATTAGACTTTTAATTATAATTAATAATTTAATTTTAATTAAAAAGCAAACTTAAAATCTTTCTTAATAAAAAGGAAAAAGACGTATAGGTGGCACTCCAATTTTGATTTTTTAAAATGGATTTTTTCTTACTATGAGAATAATATAAGAGATTGGATATTTGAACAACTTCAAAAAAAGTTTTACAAAATTTGAATTATATATGTGTCAACCCTTTTATTTATATTTTATTTTATTTTTAAATTTTTAAAAATTTCTTATGCACTTTTTATTTGATAATAGTTTATCTCCTTATAAGGTTATCATATAGCTTACCTCCCATACAATAAATAATAAAATAAATATAAAACAAGGTAAAGAATCAAAATAAAAGAAAAAAAAGTAAATACACAAGCAGAAAAGAGTACTGGTTAATAAACAAATCCAATAAGTCATTACTATAAAATATTCACACTAAGTTAGGAAGTATTTAAAAAATAAGTTTATAAATGAAAATATAAAAATAAGAAATAAAATAAATACTACAATAAATATAAAACAAGGTAAAGAATCAAAATAAAAGATAAAACAAGTAAATAAATACATAAACAAAAAAGAAGATAGGTTATGATCAAATCCAAATTACAAGAAAATATATAAGTCAAGTAGGAAGTCTTTAGGGTAACTAACTTAGAAGAAAATACTACATATTAGATATCTAGGCTAAATACAAGACATAGGATTCGAAGAAAATTTTTTAAAAGACTTAAGAGAACGAGAAGGACTTCTGTAATTTAGATACTTTATCCATATCCTACTACGCCACAGTTTTCTATTGAGGTCTATATCCTTAATAATTTATAACAGGGTTATATCATTCTTAATCACCTCTCCTAGTTCTTCTTAGGGCCTCCTTTTTTCATCTTGTAGCCTTTAAGTACAATTTTCTCACTAGAGCGTTAGGGTATCTCCTCTTAAAATGTTTGAACCATCTAAGTCTTGCCTCTCTTAATTTACCATTAATATTAGTCATCTTTATTTTGTTTCTTACCATTACATTCCTAACCTTGTCTCTTCTAATAAGGTTGCACATCCAACGGGGTATTCTCATCTTCACCACCATTAGCTTATGATTATACAACTATTTGATAAGCCATCACTCTAACCCATAGAGCATAGCCAACTTAATTGTTAAACAATATAATTTACCTTTAAGATTGGGCAGTATCTTCTTGTCATATAAAAGTCTTGATACATTTCTCCATTTAGGCCACCCTAATATAATATGGTGAACTATGTCTTCATCGATGTTTCCATTTCTTTAGAGGATAAATCCTAGATACTTAAAACACTCTTTTTGTGGTATAACTTCTGAATCAATCTTTACCTCCATATTAGACGCCACCCTATGGCCTGAAAAGTTGTGCTGTAAGTACTTAGTCTTAGTCCTACTTAATTTAAAACCTTTTAACTATAACATATCCTTCTAGAATTCTAGCTTGACATTAGCACTCTCTTTTATCTCATCTACTAAAATAATGTCATCAGCAAACAACATACGCCAAGGCGCATTTCCTTGGATCTTCTTGGTGATCTCATCCATCACTATGCAAACAAAAAGGGGCTCAATGAAAAACCTTGATGTAGTCCAATATTGATAGAAAAATGCTTTATATCTCCTCATATCATTCTAACACTAGTCTTTACACCTACATACATATCTTTAATAACTCGTACATAAGTCATAAGAACTCTCTTAACTTCTAAACACCTCCACATGATCTCCCTAGATACGCTCTCATACGCCTTTGCTAAATCAATAAAAACCATGTGTAGGTTACATTGTCTTTTTTTATGATATTCCATTAATCTTCTAAGGAGATATAACACTTCTGTTGTGGACCTTCCAAGCATACAACCAAACTAGTTCTTCATGATAATAACGTACTTTCTCACTCTCTTCTCAATTACCCTCCCATAACTTCATGGTATACCTAAGTTTTTTGATGCCTCTATAGTTGTTATAACTTTGAATGTGCCCTTTGTTTTTGTATAGAGGAATTAGTCTACTAAGTTTCCACACATCTAACATTTTGGAGAACTTTAGATCACATTAAAAAATTTGGCTAGCCAAGTAAGACCCTCTTTTCCTAGGCTCTTCCACACCTCTATAGGTATCTCATCTGGTTCTACTGCCCTTCCACTCTTCGCCTCCCTTAAAGACCTTTTAATTTCTTCCATTATAATTTGTTGGTCACAAGTAAAGTTACGATACCGTGCTAAGATCACCTAGAGAGATATTATTCTCTATGCCTTCATTGAAAAGGTTAAAGAAGTACCTTTATCATCTTCTCTTAATGTCATTTTCAGCCACGAGCTCCTAACCTACTTCATCTTTTATACAACAAACTTGATTTAAGTCTCTCACTTTTTGTTCTCCAGCTCTTGCCAACTTAAAAATATCCTTTTCACCATCTTTAGTTTCCAAATGTTGATATAATTTCTCGTAAGCACTGCTTTTAGCTACTAAGATTATCTTCCTTACCTCTTTCTTTGCTAGTTTATAACTCTCTCTATTAACTACACTCTTTACCTCTCTGGTGCTATCCAATAGGGCTTTATAAGCACTCTTCTTGATCTTAATCTTTTCTTATATATCTTTATTCCACCATCAAGACTCTATCTTACTATCCTTAGGTCCTTTAGAAACACCTAAGATTTCTTTAACTGTATTTCTTAAAAGATTTGCTGCTCTCCATCACATAACATCTCTTTCCAATTTCACTCTTCTCCATAAATTACTCTATCCCTAAATTGTTCCACCGTATCTTCTTTCAGATTCCATGATCTGACTCTGGTACACGTCCTAAGAATTTTTTTCCCTCCAACTCTTAAATATAAGATCCAAAACTAATAATATATGTGAGTTGATAAGCACAAGTTAGGTATTACCTTCCAATCCTTGAACTAGGTTGATCACATGTTAGGTATTACCTTCTAATCCTTGAACTAGGTTGATCACTTCGCGTTACGAGGAAATAGTCAATTTGAGTTTTCATAGTTTTGTTCTTAAACATCACTATATGTTCCTTGTTTTTCTTAAAAAAGAGCTGGTTATCATCAACTCAAATGCGACCGTAAGATCCAACAAAGCAGTCTCACTATCAATCCTATCACTATATCCAAAACTCCCATGAGTCCATGAATATCCATCTAAGGTTGTCCTTATATGATCATTAAAGTCTCCTCTTATTATAACTCTCTCGTTATGGGGGATCTGCTAAATCAACCTATCTAGCTCTTCGCCCCTTAAGTAGTTAGTTCAACCCTACATGAGGTGCATAAGTATACACCATGTTGAAAACAATACCTCTCACCATAATCTTTAAGAATATAATCCTATTACTAGTCCTTTTTACCTCCACATCATAATGTATGCTATTCTTGACCACCAAGATACTTACCCCATTCTCTTTTCTCGAACATCCTGAATACAAAAGTTTGAATCTATTAATCTCTTTCGCTTTATCCTTCCTCCAGTTTGTCTCCTGAATGCATGTTATATAAATCTTATATTTTTCTAAAATTTTCATTAATTCCAAAGACTTTCTTGTAAAGGTTTTGATGTTTTGAAAACCTATTCATATTAATTACAAAGACTTTCTTATAAAGTTCTTGATGTTTCAAGAATCTATTTATAATTTGTCAACATCTTCTTTACTCATAGATCCAAAACCTACCGAAGGACTAGCCCTTTTTCTATCATCATAAGTCAAAGCGACCACTCCTATATAAACCCAACACAAGTTATAGTAGACAAGTCCAACAATTCCTTGAACGACTATATTATCACTCAAGGAAGGGAACAAAGATTGATATTAAAACCTTAAGTGGGCACTACAAAAATTGAAATTAAAAATCACAAGTAAACACGTTCGTGAGTAAACTAAAATTTAATGGTCCAAAATTTGAATCACTAATAACAATTAGGTTATAGCCAAATGTTAAAACATAGTGTTGAACGGTTAAAAAAGAACAAACAAACTATCGAAGAAAACGAACCCTCTTGAATCTAATAACAATCAATATAAGTAGATGATATAAACAGGAAACTCTCATCAAATACTTTAAAATCAAATTTACAAAAGATATTCTAAATTTTGACTTCTTCTAATATATTGAATGCTTCAGTACATATTTATTTCTTTTGGAGATGTAAGATAGTATACTAATCTCTCATTTTAAAAGTAAAAAATAATATACTAAAACCAAATTTCATTTGAGAATATTCATTAAATTATATACAGTTTCTAGTTTCTAGACTGTCTATATTATAGTACGTAAAAGACAATTAATTATTATATAATAAGAGAATATACAGTATTGATGAAAATTTAATTTCGTATAATAATAGCCTTAGTGAATTGAAAACCCTAACAACACAATTTTCTTCCAAAAAAGCTGAGCGCTAAAATCCCCAGCCGTAGCGCTCTTTTCATATCTATCTTACGCTTCAATCCCCAATCCTAGCTACATAACTATGGCTGAGAGAGGCGGAGAGAGAGGCTTTCGTCGCGGATTTGGCGGCGATCGCGGTGGGCGAGGCCGCCGTCGTGCTCGCGGCGAGAAGAAGGAAGAACAATGGGTTCCAGTCACCAAACTAGGACGCCTAGTGAAAGAAGGAAAAATCAGAAGCTTAGAGCAGATTTACTTGCACTCACTTCCCATCAAAGAGTACCAAATTATCGACTTGCTCGTAGGCCCATCGCTCAAGGACGAGGTCATGAAGATCTCTCCGGTCCAGAAGCAGACGCGAGCCGGGCAGCGCACGCGCTTCAAGGCGTTTGTTGTCGTCGGAGACGGTAACGGGCACGTGGGATTGGGAGTGAAATGCTCGAAGGAAGTGGCGACGGCGATAAGGGGCGCCATCATATTGGCGAAGCTATCGGTGATTCCGGTGAGGAGAGGGTATTGGGGGAATAAGATCGGGAAGCCTCATACAGTGCCATGTAAGGTCACCGGGAAGTGTGGCTCCGTGACCGTCAGGATGGTGCCGGCTCCACGTGGCGCCGGGATTGTTGCTGCTCGCGTCCCCAAGAAGGTTCTGCAGTTTGCTGGCATTGAGGATGTTTTTACCTCGTCTCGAGGATCTACAAAGACTCTCGGCAATTTCGTCAAGGTTAAATCTTGTCTTAATTCTTATATAATTTAGTTGATTTGACTATTGTTAATTTGATTAGGAAATGTAAAGTGTTTTGAAGTTTCTGAATTGGAAATGGTGCTCTTGTGTCTATGGAGCATGAATTATTCTTGTCCTATCGCAGGTTAGATTGATCTTGTTGAGCTAGTACGATAGTTTATTGGGTTGAAGTTTTTGGGATCAAGGAGTACTTCATTAGTTTGGAGTAACCTCTAATTGACAAGTGTAGAAAGCGATTTCTTGAATTTATTGAGCTGTTTGTTACTTAAGGTAGGATAATGTATCGTTAAGATGTTGGTTTACAGGGCTCTTTGAAGACTGTTGACACGTACTTGGGAGGAGTCTTCATCAATTTATTGGCAATGTTAAAGTGATTTGTTGAGTTGGGCTATGTTGCGTAAATCCCTTCTCTACCACTTGATTATTAATGGAACTTATGGATGTTCATGTCTTGTGGATGTAGGCAACTTTCGAGTGTCTCCTAAAAACCTATGGTTTCTTGACGCCTGATTTCTGGAGGGAAACACGCTTCACCAGGTCTCCTTACCAGGAGTACACTGATCTCTTGGGAAAGCCAACTAAGGCCCTCATTCTAGAAGATTTGGAAAGAGAGGGATGAGGTTTACCGGAGTCTTGAAAAAGAGTTGTAGTACCTACCTATTGATAGGTTCATTAGACTAGAGAATGTTTTCTTTTATTTCTATGAGGTCCACTATTAGCTTATGACTTTTTGGATTTTGCAATCATGCTGTGGTGGATCATTTTGTTCACGCCTTTTGTTTTATGGACCTGTGTTTATCTTTATCTTTACGACTGGCTGCTTGTTTAATATTTGTATGCTTGGCAATTAATCTGAGATGATAGCATGATAACATAAGGGTTTGTGACTCAAGAGCATCTTCCTTTTCATTGCAGATATTGATGAAATGGTTTTATTAATGATTTGAGTCTTAAGTTGGAATTGTTCTGTCGGAAACGAGGAACTGAATTGGAGAGGCACGATCTCTCTTATCTAATGTGGGGTTTTCCTCAGTTTGTAGTTAATTGCTTGATGCACGTGAAAGAGAACAATCCGTTTTGTGTAGAATATTAAGTAGCGAGAGATTAATCGGAAATTGACCTCCAAGCCCTAGTACTGATGGTAACATAATGGACAGTAAGTTAAAATTAGAGATCATGAAGCCATGGCAATGGCAGAGGAATTAATGGGTTTAAGTTAAATTCGGTGAAGTTTAAGGCCCAAGTAGCCTGCACAGAAGTGGCAATCATCCAAGCAAAACGTTAAACTGTCAAGAGCAATGGACATTTGGAACCACTTTCGAACACTTTGTTCATAGCCACGAGTTGCGGCCAAGATAGAGCTACACGTGTCAGTGATTCATTTGTCCTACAATGTCTAAGGATAAGGAAATGGATGATGGGCTCTTTGAGTAAAGCCCTTGAGCCATTAGCATTCCAACTAATAATCAGTTTCGCGTCTCATCTTCTGAGTGACAATCCCAGAAAGTAAGCTCACAGAAAGCAGAGGATCACAGAGATGGCGTCCATGACCATGACTGCTTCTTTCCTCGCAGGATCAGCCCTGACCAAGCAGCCACTGACAGCCCCTCGTCGAGGGTTGATTGTGGCAAAAGCCTCGAGAGCCGCTGATGAAGAGGTGGTCAACATGGAGATGAAGAAAAGTGAAGGCAACTCTAGTGGAAGGAGGGATTTGGTATTTGCAGCTGCAGCAGCTGCTGCTTCCTCCATTGCCAAAGTTGCGATGGCTGATGAGCCTAAGCCTGGGACACCTGAAGCTAAGAAGAAGTACGCACCTATCTGTGTCACAATGCCTACTGCTCGTATATGCCGCAAGTGAGAGTTTAAATGGATATTGACTTGTAATTCCTTGGCCTTTTAGATCAATGTAAAAGTACTTATGCACTTGTACTCTTCCATTCAACAAACTGCCTGTTTCATCTCTCTGCTTTTTTTTCCTAACTCCAAAATGTTGATCTTTGTTTTAGATAATTTCGCGTAGCTTCAATGTCCTTCGCAGATTTTGGTTTTGGCTTAGGTTGGTTGTAGATGTTACTTGATGTTGCTTTAGTATTTTACTTGACGTTGCTTTGGTACCTGGTGACCGGCAAAATCGCTTCTACGTCTAAAGGGTCGATTTTAAGTTCTTTCTAGTATCACATCTCTCACCATGTGCTAGGACTGGTTGCCCCACAATAGAACACGTCTTTGTCCTGCACGAGTTTAGAAGCATGAGAGATGCTTTTACGAAAGTAGCTATCCCTACTTTCTTTTGCCAGCGACTAAACTGCTTGTGAACATATACTCGCGGAAAAACATAGATTTTGTTTATGGGATCTGCCTCCACTAATTGTGGTTTCAGTGTGATGAAACCTCAGTATCCTTAGTTTAACAGAGCTTGGAAAACGAGCTGCAGAAAGTAACATACGGCGTTTGGTTTCACTTTTTTTTTTTTATTGTTTTTTATTTCTGTTTTTTATTTTTAATTTCTGTTTTTTTTCCTAAATAAAAGAAAACATGTTTGGTTGAGATTTATAATATAAAAACTGAAAACAAAAATCTATTTAGTTGAG
>JANIHZ010000008.1:34599901-34624328 GCA_027478365.1 Erythroxylum rufum | reverse complement strand
CCAAATCGATAAATTAGCATCTACCACTTTCCAATATCTTCTGCACTTACTTATTCTATCCAACATTATCTTCTAAATTTATTTGAGTGAGAGACTTCTTTTTTATTAACACATACGATAAACATATGCAATTGTTTTAGGAACAAAACATGCACATTCATTTCCAACAAGCATGATTCCTACTTTTTTATCGTGTGACTTTGCGGTCAAGTATAAAGAAAGGGAAATAAAACATTGTAACTAATGCTCTTTACACACTTCATAATATGGAACTTTATACACTGATGTTCTCTAAACATTCAAACTTACCTATTAGAAGAAGGTCAATCAAGCTAAACAAATGGTAGCTCAATTGAAAACCTGAAATCTAAATTCAACTAGGACATTCTCAATATGTCCTTATAATGGAAGGATAATATTATTAGCTGCAAAGGAAGAGCAGTGGTGGTAGTGAAGCAGTTCAGATCAGTATGGAGGGACAACAGACAAGATACAGATGAATGGGTGTAACAAACATACAAATGAGACATTAATTGCAGATTAAGTCAAGGCAACTACAAACTACTACACAAATTTGCAATGTGGCAGAAATTTTGGTTAGACAGCAAGAACATATTTCATAACTGTGGAAGGAATCAGAGCATGAACAATTTGTGAACTTTGGAATGGATTTCACTGAAAATATTGCTAAAGTAACAACCTTTTTTTAAGTAAAAAGAACTTCGAATGGTTTCATTAACTTTAATTAACTAGAGTGGCTGTCAAACCAAAAAGCAACCACTGTACATCGAGAAATAGAGATGAATTAGAAAGTGAATCTATTTAACACAAAATGCACATCAAATCCTTTGTTCATTACTCTGATGACAAAACGGAGAAGCAAACAAAATGCTCCAATTGAGTTCTACTAAATCCTGAAACTAAGCTGCCAAATTTCCCACCCAAAAGTAAAAAGAGTTCTTGAAACAAACATCTACTCTCCAACAAGAAACAAGCCCCAACATGAGCTGTGTGGCACAATTGGATGATTTTCCTCACCCCTTCAGAACCTGGAATTTAGAGATTAGAAACAATTCGAAGAACGACAAAGTGAAACTCTCTCCCTAGTGATGCTCTGGAACTAAAGGGTTGACCTTTGCCATCTATTTCTAATAATCTTTATTACTTTCCTGCTTTTTCTCATCTTCTTAGTGAATTTTTCAGATTTGTTTGTCCTAACCCATTATTTATTATCTTCCTACACATAAACTAAAATTGGAAACAAAATTTGGGTTTTTATGTGGGATTTAGCTGACTAATGTTAGAGCTGGGTTATTTCATTGCATGGAATGATTCCCTATCCTAGCATTTACTTTTTCCTGTGTTAGCAAAGTGAAATCTACATAATACAATCTTCCAGTGCACACATATTCAACTACATTTTATTAATCACCTTGTAATTAAACAGAAGGCTTCTCCGCAGAAATATGAAAACTTTAATTAGTTCATTATCACGTCCCTAATAAAAAAAGGCTAATATTGACAGTTGTACAGATAAAATGTTAATAAATACTAAGCAATAAGATGAATTACTTAGGCACCCACAAAACATTCCCTAAATCGCTTTCAAGATCCAGCTCGAGTCTTGATGCCTAAGGTTTCTATTATGACTAAGTGGTTATGATGTTGAATTGCTTTTGTAGGGTGTAGTTTAATTATCTTTGGAGACTTCTAGAATTTACAGACTGAAAATGCAGAGATGTGGAGTTGGGAAGCCTTTTTATATGATGACTGTTTGTTTTGGTTTATGCCGTATGTATGAAGATAAAAGTTTCACCCCCCTTCAAACTATGGTTTTAATAATCAAATGGGCTCTAAATTGCAAGAGATGTCCTAGATTGGAGCTTGGAAGTTTCATCGATTTTGATCTTGAGTACTATCTTCTGAATTATCTCATGGTTGGTTTTCCAATTTATTCTTGTGTTATTTATTGAAAATATCTAGAAAATTAATTGATTAAAGAGTTTCAACGTCAAGAATTATAGATGGAGAATAGATTCTTGACAAATTTATAGACAAGAATGGATCTGATTCTGCAACCAGAAGGGAAATAATGTTGTATTCTAACTGCAGGATATTGAGATGGATGATGACACAAAATTAACAGCTATGAAGAATCAAATGCTAAGAAAGACAGCTATTAATGAGCTGAGGATTAGGCTAAAATATTTTATTTTTGGAACCAACATCTAAAAAGGCACGGATGAAGGGCAAAAGCTCTGTAGAGAAGAAAAGTGATTCTAGCACTGATATCAGATAACTGAGGTGTACAATACTGTGTGAGACAAAAGTTGCAGAACAAAACAAGGGAAGCATGGAAACTCCATTGGAGCAGAGAAGGGGTGCAGATGCTGAAATAATGCAAATATATATCTCATCCTCTTATACAAACCTTTCAAGGTTCCGTCCAAGAAAAGTAACAGCTTGCTAAGTAGTAAATTTGGGTGAGAGGGACTGGACAGGTTTGTGGGCAAAAGAATAAAGGTTTAGTGTTTAGGGTCAAGAAGATGGTTTACAGGGAGAATTAGTCTGTTGACAACAACAAAATGCTCCATCATTAAGAGTTGCTATATCATGAGCTTCTTGATGCTAAATAACCTGGTGCAGTTGTTCTGGAAATGCTAATGATGGTCAAAATCAATTGCAGAGCTGTCTAAAGAGCAAATGGAATGTTTGAAGCCTGATATGTGGACTGGAACTCCATTCTAAAAACAGAACTATTAGTTTAGATGACAGAACTGGTAGATGTGGGATAAGTGGAGCAATTTAGTGCAAAATTTTGTCAAGACTAATCTGGTAAACTGGTGCGAGTGGTGCAAATTTTGGGAAGAAAATAGCTTCTGAGCTGAAAATGGTTATAAGCCCATAATGAGGGGATTAAATTTCCAAATAGGGAAGTGAGTTGAAAATTGAAGTTGTTGAACATGATCATTAGAAGCAGATTACAAGAATGAAGCACTTGTGGGTTGACTTAAAACAATGAAATGTCATGGAATAGCAAATTCAATATAACAGCAATGCTGATGATGGCAACATATTTCCTATGTACGAACTGGTAATGCATAGCTGAAAATATTTAAATCGTAGCTTTTCTTATGATCTAAGGAAAATATTCCTATATAGGGAAAAGTGCTTTCTAAAGAAGTAAGAAGATGCATGGGGAGTTTTCCCAAAGTGAGATGGACTGTCCCTTATAGAAAACGCAATGGAAGAAAGGGTGAAAGCAGCAAGAAGTTTGAAGCAATAGAACTTGAAAGAAAAGAGTAATAAGGTAAGTATTCTTGTCTCGAGCAATTTTGTGCAAAATGAATATTTGAATTGTCATATGAGGCATTTGTTGCCTTTGGTCTTCAAATGTTTATTTTTATTCATGTTAGATTTTCTTAGGTGAAAACAACAAAGTAAACGACCCCATTTTTCCTCCCACATGACCACTGGTTTGGCTTTTGATGCCACAACATCACTTGCGATCACGCCACTCCACAGATTTTGTTTATCTATTATAGGTTCTGTGGTTAATTTTCTGTTTGTCTACTAGTCTCAATAAACTCTTGATTAGATCACATTGTAGCTACCTATTGTCCTTGCAATTTCTGAAATCTATGTTGTGAAATATATCAAACAATGAGGAACTTTCAGGCAATGGAGTTGATCTGGAACTGCTTTAGACTTGATGGTTTTGACTGTTCAATGAAAACACTAATAACTCACAATATTGATGCGCTTGGCCTTTTATGTTGGTATTCTGATGTCATAGCAACGCACCTTAATGTCAATCATAACCATACTGTGAGTTTAGACCATACAAGTTAATTACTGATATGGATGTAATCAAGCTGGTGGATACATACCTTCTGTGATTTGAGAAAGAACAATGAGATGTGTACCTGCAATGCCGACCTGCTTGTAGAAACATACTGTGACAAGAAACAACATTTCCTTTTACTCTTTAACATTGAAGGATAAGGCATACCTGATTGTAATAAGATTGCTACAGTGATATTGTTAGATTTGGAAAAGGAGATACTCTTGATTCCAATAGATCAAAATAAATGGTTCAAAGTTTTAGAAAGTTTATTATGAATAGGAAATGTTACCTGATTCATCATTAAATGTATCAGACAATTAATCATGATAAAACTGTCATTCATCCCACAAGCATATGGCTGCACAACCACTGTATGTGATAGATTTTGGGTCATCATATGTTATTTATTCACCGAAAAAGTATTCATTTCACCTTGAAGCCTAAAACGTCAGTGCTAATTGTCATTCTTTGTTTCGTCCCTTTCTTTTCCATTGCTCTTTCTGTCCAGCCCTTCTGCTGTATGGAAGAAAACATACCTTCGTTTGATAAAAGAATGCTAGGTGTGAGACTAACCACCCTTATATTTCCTTTCTAAATATTTGTGGTGAATTTTGGGAAACAGTAATTAAGAAATGACAGTGAAATATTGGCGAATGAGTGCCTGCAAGTTGAAACACTAGGTTGGTTCTCTCCTGATGAAATCAATCTATGAAACATAAAAAGCAAGACTGATATTTCATTAAAAGATGATGGTATTTCCATTTAGAAAACCAATTGACAGACAAGTCTTTGGCATAGCTGATATTTTATTTTGACTATAATAGACTGATAGGATCTCGAATAAAATCTAAAGCCTTATAGAAAGAACTGATAGTTTGCAGATCTCCTTGTAGGATCAGAGATAATTCCCTATCAATGCCCTCTAGGTAATCAGTTTGAAGACCCTGTAAGGAAGAAAGAGGCACAATCTAACAAGACAATAAGAACTTGAGGACAATCCTACAACACAATGATCAAGATGAGTATGAAAAGGGAGAAATTAGGAGTAATAGTCACGATAACAAATCAAGGCGTGAAGAACTGAAAAGAGAAGGGATGGTGAGAACATCATACCTTGTGGAGGCCCATACGGGGATGTTTTGGGGCAGGAAGCGAGAGATGAGAAAGTGTACATAAATTCAAGATAAAGAACAACTTTCACTCTTGGTCAAAGATAGATAGCAAAAGTAACCGTCTCTGCACTAAAGTTGATGGTAGGTGAGTTTTTCTGGGTTCTTGTCAAAATTGGTAAGAATCTAACACGTCAAATCTTTCATATCTAGCAGTTTTCTTCTCTGTCACACGTGTTCATTACATACGCTATGTACATAGCTCCGGTAGCAGCACCATACATTTTTTATTAAAGTTCACATCTTCCTTTTATAGCCATTTTCAGCTGTTTATAACCTTTTTTCACGTGGAATATGACCGCATTAACTCATTCATATCTCGTGAGCTACATGCATCCAAGGTTGCAAGCTGTGTCGGTTTAAATAGTTTGTCGCTTGTTAAGAAACTCATGGCAATAGAAAACGAATAAATTGCGTATATAGGCAATAGTTTTACTTGTTAGTGCAGAATTGCATTTGTTGGCATCACTAGGTAGCACTAGTTAATGAAATTGTATTACCATGAATATGGAGTTCAGAATATATCTCAAAAGGTTATACCGACTTTTGTATATTGGCAATTTGGCATTACCTATATGTTGTAGTGGACCTATTTGTCAGCTAATTAGATTACCCTTTTGGTACTTTGTTTCTAGTGTCTTTTTGTTATAATGTTGGCATACACCATGTGTCAAGCTCACTGACTCTGTTAGTTACAATGACTTGCAAGTCTTTAATGGAAGATGATAAAGAACACACCAAATGGATGAATGAGTCAATATACGGTAAAAGGATTTACTATTCTCATCAAGGTTCACTTTCTGGAATGAATTAAGGGACTTTAATGCTTTGTTAAATTTTTGTTATATTGACTGGAGTTGAAGTGAACCAAGAGCAAGTTCACAAACATGTACACTATAAAGATCTTTGGGAAAAGAAAATTGTATTTGAAGGAAGTACTACCTTACATAAGTAAAAAGTCAAAGTCAATCTATCCAGTACACAAGGCTCTCCATTTTGCAGGGATCTAGGGAGGCTCATGATATATGCAACTTTCTCTTTGTATTTTACAAAGAAGCTATTTCTGTAACTTGAATCTGTGACTATAAGGTCAAAAAAGAAACAATTTTGTCAATTGCTTTAAGACTCAACTTCTACTTCCTTATAGAAGTACTTAATACAATTATGACTTCAATAGATTCCTTTCTTTGTATATGTCTTGATGGATGCACACATCCTTAGGCATTAATGATTAGTGACAAAGTGATTGTTTTTTGCATTCGACCTATGTGAAAGTGCATTATAGGCTTTGTAAGTTAACTGATTAAAACACCTTGTTTTATTGGTCCCACTAAAGATCTTACCCTTCAGACAGCTGGATAAGCTTAAGGTTTTGCTCACTATGTTGTGTTTTCTTGAGATATTCCGTTGTTGTTCATGCTTTGGCTGGTTTTAGGGTAACCGATGTCGGGGGGAAATGCAGCATTGGCTGGTGTCTTTTGTAGTGGATGAAGACTTGGAGCTTGGGCCACTTATTCTGATGCTATCTCTAAAGTTTTCTGGTCCTTAGTGACAATGAAATATACTTTTGTTCAGTTTTTGGAACAAGAAGATTGTGTGTTGAAGGTTGTCAAGCGAATTTCTCGGAGGCCTGAAGTGAATGAATTTATGATAACTGTTGTGTATTTTATGCTAGCTTATGGCTCTTTATTCCTTGAAGTCTCTAAACAATGTCCAAACAGTTTCCACGTTGCAGAATCTATTGGTGCTCTTTCCAAGTGGGAGTAGACTCAGTTTTCACCATGCATACATTCAATTACCAAGGAAAAGAAGTGAGCAACGAAAAAAATGACAAACGAAAATTACATGGTCTTAGTTTTGTCCCTCCACACGAAACAAAGACAAGTCACAAAACAATAAAGCTTACAAACGACAAATTTATGTTAAACAGCAGTAGTTTCGAAGCAAATGAATCACAATTTAACATTCTCTCCATAGGAAATACAACTTTGGGCCTAAACTGATAAAATCTATTTACAAGCACATATTGACTTTCCTCTTCCGCTGCCATTCCCTTACAACCAACCAACAAATCCTAAACATATAAAGAACACCAAGGCCACTCTATTCCTACCTATACCCGAAGTCCAAAGAGGTGGAAGTGAATAAATAAATTGAGTAAAAACCTCAAAACAAAAAGAAAAATGTTGAAATCAAATTTCTTCAGCCAACTATTGTGACTTTGTCGGACTCTCAACTGGCTGCCTGCAATGAACCATCCCTCATTAACTTTAAGCTCAGACTGTTGAATCTTTCCCGTGAATATTGCCTGGAGGCCTTTCTCCAGTCTGTTCCAGCCTTCATCATTGCTGCAAACTCTTCATAACTAATTCGTCCATCCTGCAAGATTAGACAATGTGAAGTCAGCCTTCAATTAAATGATTTAAATGAGGTTGGAATTATTAAGCGTGCAAAGATCCAACATTTGTAGGATAATCATACGAAAAGCACAGTAAGAAAAAGGGCTGGTCATGATCATCTGTAGCAGATTTGTTAGAAAGGAAGAAACCCACAAATATTTTTCAATTTTGAGTAACATGCTATACTTTAGCGAGAGGGATAGACCACTACTGCAATGCATAAAATAAGTGGACATCAAATTGTTTAAAAGTAATGTACACAATTACTCCAAAGTATCGAGTATCAGCAAAATTTTGAGTATAAATCCAAGGAACAGAGAACATAAATGGTGGCAATAACCTAATTATGGCTTAGAATGAAAATTTTGAAGGTCTTGTAATCATGTAAAGTAGCAGAAATAATTTTTAAGTAACATCAACTGCAACTAAAAAATCAACTATGGTCAGAACACCAGATGAGTATCAAATCAAATCCGAAGATCCTGGACTATATATGCACGAGTAATACTAACCTTGTCTGTGTCTACATCTTGCATAATGGCATTAATAACATCCTCGCTACACGTGTCAACTTCATCATTCAAGGCCTCTCGCAGCTCTTTAATCTCTATGTAGCCACTCTGGTTTCGATCAAAAAAAGCGAACGCTTTGTGTAGATGCTCGTCGTTGCCCATCTTTTTAAGGTGAACTGACACAGCAACAAACTCTCCATAATTCAGAGTGCCGTCACCATCAGCATCAGCCTGTAGAAAGCATCAGAAGGTTAGTAAAATCACATATTTAAAGAAGATTAAAAACCTTGAAAAACATATTGGCACAAAAACAGGTCAATATTAAGGATAAAAACTTCAAGCTTTGAAGAAAATCCACCCAAGCTAAAGGCAAAAGGCATTAAAACTAGTTGAAATTCTGACCATAACAAAGTTACTGCAGTGCCTTTCTATTAATCACTTATCCGATAACAGATTCAAGGGACTACAGTGCTTTTAGAAGTAAAATGATGCTTACAGCGTCCATGAGGATTTGGAGATCTGCATCAGCAACCTGTTGACCAAGTTTCTGCAACCCATTTCTAAGTTCCTCAAGGTTAATTTTGCCTCTTTTTCCAATATCCATCATGTTAAAGGCCTCCTTTATGCCAGCCACTTCCTCTACAGACAAATGCTCAGCTATAACCTGGAAGGAAATGACTCCACATTTAGTCTCCAATCAGGAAGAAGAAATAGAGGAAAGTGACACAACATGCATTGATCATTCATTGTCATCTATCATCACCTCAATAAAAACCAGAAAGACTTAACAAGCAAATTGAGTTATTACCCTAAGAGCTCTCTTTTTGAGTTTGTTCATCATTGAAAACTGTTTGAGCCTTGTTCTCACAGTCTCACCAAGTGGGACATTTGGAGCCTTCTTTGCATTTTGTAACCAAGGATGCTCTGCATGCAGAAGAAGAGTCAGGAGAATGGTCATACGTAGGATAAGACATAATAAATGGCTAAAGAACACTACCAAGAACTTGCTGTGCTGTAAGCCTTAGTTTGGGATCAGGATTAAGCATTTTCTTCACCAGGTCCTTTGCATTGTCAGAAACTTTTGGCCAAGGGTCCCTCTTGAAATCAACAACAGAGCGGATAATTGCTTGTGCCACTCCTTGTTCAGTTTCTGTAAAAACAAGAACATCAATTTCATGGAGTAAGAGGTGGAATTACAAGCACATTATCTGGTTAGCTCAGGATCAGATAAATGCACTAAAAGTATCAAAAAAAAAAAAAAAGAATAACCTGCCCAAAAAGGTGGGACTCCACATAGGAGAATATAGAGAATAACTCCAGCACTCCAAACATCAACTTCTGGGCCATAATTGCGTTTTAGAACTTCTGGAGCCATATAGTAAGGACTTCCCACTATCTCATTGAATCTTTCACCTACAAAGAAAACAAGTCTTCAGGCACATACGAAGTTGTGCAAAAAGCATTAAACCAGCACATGTCGAGTTCCCTAAAGCATTAAGAAAATACAGATATCAGGTTGCCATATGTTTAAGCTCTGTCAATGATGTGATACCAGGTTTAAAGAAGACTGACAATCCAAAATCAATTGTCTTCAAGGGGGCCGTCTCCTTCTTATTTCCAAATAGAAAGTTCTCAGGTTTAAGGTCACGATGCATTACTCCATGCTTATGGCACATCTACATTGCAAACAGATACAACAGCTAAGTAGATTATAATTAGTAAAATGACTACCATTTGAATGTTCAATCATCTCATATTATTAACCCATAAAAACTCAAGTACCTATATGAATAGCAAAATGAGCAATAAAAAAACAAGACGTGAAAGAAATGAACCAAGATATCGCTTATCGAACAGAGGACATGAAAGGAAATTTGACCTAAGATAGTGCACACTTCTCAACAACTAGAAATGATAAAAATCTCCAACCTGAACAACTTCCACTATAGTCCGCATCACAGCAGCAGCTGCCCTTTCTGTGTAATGACCTCTAGCTACAATTCTATCAAACAACTCTCCTCCCTCACACAGTTCCATCACGATGTGTACAGCACTATCATCCTCATAGGTGGCCTTCAAAGTCACAATGTTTGCATGCTTGGGCAGATGTTTCATTATCTCCACCTCCCTCCTGACATCCTCAATATCCACTGCAGTTCTGAGCTTCTTTTTAGAAATACACTTGCAGGCAAATTTGTCACCTGTGTTTATATCCGTACACAAATATGTAATCCCAAATTCGCCACGGCCAAGCTCACGGCCCAGATCATAGTGAGCCGAGAGATCACGGCCGTCTGGTTCTCTCAAGACCCAGAGCCTATCTGTATCAGATCCATTACCTACCACAAAATCATCACCAAAGAAAGGATTTTGTTTGTTCTTCTTTTTGTTCTTCCCTCTGGCTTTCTTATCAGAGGGAGAATTGGGAGCAGGAGTTGCACAGCAATTGCCCATGCTCTTTCAGACCTTCAAGCTTCCAAAACACAGATAGAAGATAAGAATCTACACCAGATCCCAAAAAAAAAAAAACCCTTAATACGAAGAAAACGAAAGATCCCATTTAAATTCGAAGAATGTGATATCCAAATATCATTAACAGATGATTAAAGGAAAACATAGGAAGACACAAAAGAAAGCTACCAACTTGTGAACAAAGAAAAAACCTTTGAATCTAACAAGTCCTGAAAACTCAACTTTACTATGAAAAGGCCGATCTTTCCAGAAAAAATACAAAAAACGATGGACTATATTAGAAATTGAAGAACAAATAAATAAATCTGGAAAATGAATAACCAAGTGAAAGAGTAAGTCCATAAGCAGCAAAGAAATTCTTTTTGAGTTGAAAAGGGTGAAATCTTAAGAACCTACCTGGAATTTCGATTAAGCTGTTGACCTGGGAGGATAAGCTGAGGAAGAGTCAGATGAGATATGGATTGAATGCAAGAAATACCAGGTAAAAAAAAGAAAGAAAGGGGGAAAGATGGAAATGGATTGTGTGAACGAAGAAGAGCAATTGGAGAGAGCGTGAAAGAAACTTCGTTTTCTTAACAGCGACTCTCTCTCCCTCTGTCTAAATTTCTGTCTCTCTCGGATTCAACAATGAGGCGAGGAGACACAGAGAGAACCCTTTCACCTTTTCTTTTCCCTCTTTTTCTTTTTCCTTTTTCCTCTTCCCAAAATATCCGAACAAAAGCTCAGCTTTCCAGGAAATTCAAAAAGGAAAGGGAAAAAGAGAGGAAAATGGGAAAAACAGAACAAAAAGGGCAACAGTGGGTTTTCCAATTTGGGGTTGGTTTATATTATTATATAAAAGCTTTCAGTTTTTAATATACAGCTTATTTGAAGAACAAGGAGACATTATTGTTGCAAAATCTGGTTTGTGGACAATAGTTAGATAGAGGCGAAATGTAAAACAAACACCCAAAAGAGTGGAAGTCAAAAAGGACAGGAAAAACGTAAGTAATGGAGGAGGTTGGGAAGCAAAGACACATCACACATTAACTACAGAATGAATTAATGGGTTCACAAGACCATTTCAACCATTTGCACATGTTACCTGCTTCATACAAAACCAAGTCACCTTTTTTCAAATCCAACCAAATCACCTTTTATCAAATCCAAGTCCAAGCATGTTTGATGTGGTTGGTCTAAATCAGCAACCTGGCCCTGCTCTTGTGTTTGTCTTTTTGTCCCATCCCATGTCTGTGCTGTGTGGACGACAAATTCATATTATTTGGTAAAGAACATTTATCTCTCACTCTGTAGGTTCTTTCATTCTTTGCAGCTGAGCAACTTGGTATTCATTGAACCAAGCGGTCAAAATCAGAGAGCACTCCATTAGTTGACGTGCGTGCTTTATCTTTAGTTTTAGTTTAACCACCCCACTAAAATCAAACACTGGTTCTACGAGGGGTGTTTCTTCCTTTTTTCAAGGAAACATCAATGAAGCTGCTTGAACTAAAACTAATTTCTTTATACCAAGTCAAGAGGACCTCATAACTAATATGCTCGGGTGTTAGAAATGCAGCTAATGTGCTTGGTTGACTTTTCTGGATTGTGTTGCTTTTGAATTGATTAAAAGATTCTATTCTATGCCTGGTTAAGTTTTTCAAAGTTAACTACTTTCTTTCACCTATTTGCCTACCAACCAAGCAATTTCTATCTAGAAGGCCAAGTTGGAACTTTTCAATGCAGAATAAAGAGTTTGGAGATCCCATCTTATTTGATACCAGTCTTTGATAATTAAATTTAAATTAAGCTTTAGATAATAAAGATAGCATTGACAAGTTTTATTATCTGAAGCTTAATATCTGAAGTAAGACTCGTGGCCAATGGAGTTTGCATGGCGTCCCTTTCCTTTGTTGGACCCTTTTCTTTCTGCCGCCTGTACTTCTCAAAGTTTCTATCTTTCAGAATATTGGCCGGCGGCCGCCCACTGGGCAATTGTCGGTTTTTTAATTATTATTTCCTTTCCTTAGCATTACTGATTTGTCTCCAACTTGTGTGCTTGGTTTTCTTCTACCCAGGAACACGTTATTCCTAAACTCATTTGTAAATAGTATACACCAACTCGTTTGGTTGGTTTGGGTTCTCATTTATCTTGCTCAATGCAGTTGCATTGCACTCATTTCCTCATCTTTTCCCGTTTATGTTTTCACACGTCAGAGATGATTCGGACAATCTACCGTATGCACTCACGTATATTCAGCAAGACCACCATGTAATATAACGTTTTGCCGTATGTTAGTAAAATGGGCTGATGCTCTATGGACCAAATCCTCTGGTCCAAGTGGACCAACTATGTGCCACAAAAAGTGAACCGTCCATTTATACAGGACCCACAAAAATGGACGATCCACTTTTTGTGGCATCTTTTTGTGGCATAGAGTTGGTCCACAAAAAGTGGACCAGAGGATCTGATGCCGATGCTCTATGAGGGAGTGCCAGATATGCTGTTATGTGTAAGCATAATTTATTGCATAAACATAATCACAATAATTCTTTAATTCAGATCTAAAAATTATATGTTTTACATTAAAATATAAAATATGAGGTACATACTTGGATCCATGATTTTTGTTGAATCGTAAAGTGAGTAAAAAATCCTTCTGAATGCTTAGATATAAAGAAACTTGACTCTCTTCTCTTTTCCCTTAATAATCTTGCTTTCTGATGGTGAAAAATAAAACAGAAGTATGCGGGAGAGAGAGAGGACCAGTTTTAAATAAAATAAGGATATCTATGAATCATTCCCATCAAACGGTAAATTTAAAATAAAACATTATCTTACTTAATCAAATTGACCAATCAGAATTTAACATTTAATATTATTAAAACTATAATTATTTATTGAGTCACATATTAAATATATATAGGTTTTACATTCTCCCACTTGGCTTATTAATTGAAAAATGTTATATCACGGTTTAATAATAAATAAGCATTTTGCACATAAACTTTGATAAATTCTTTAATGTTGATTATATCATAAATCATAATTAAACAAAGATACTAATAAGAGTAGGTTTCACATCTTAATAAATGACATAATCCCTTCCACTTACTACAATATTAATGCTTTATTCAATATGATCCATATATAAGTAACACATTAATGATACAACAATAATGTCTTAATTAAAGACAAATCCTATCAACATAATTTATTCATAAATGTATACTACAAAATAGAATTAACAGAAACATAAACATAAATGAGCTCACAATGTCAAAATGCAAACATCATAAATCTCAATAATGGTTTCTCATAATACCCATTCTTTCAACATGTTCTTTAAAGAGTTTCGGTGCTAATCCTTGTGTCAAATGATCTACAATCATATAATTAGTGCTAATATGTTGAATTGATATTGTTTGTTTCTGAACTTCTTCTCTAATAGACATGTAATAGCCTATCTCTATACTTAGGAGCCTAACGGTTAGATTAAGCCATATGAGTTATCATTTGAGAATTCTTTAGGTGCATTTCATTTACATGCATAATATTCACATATAATATTCACATAAACATATGAATCATGATTCAGAAATGTTGTAAGGATAGTATATGCACTCAATTGACGTATTCCGGGGTATGAAAGGTTTTAAGTGATTATGATGTGATTGTGTATTGATTAAGTCTTGGATTTTGGTTTGATGAACTACGATTAGTAAATTGGAATTTATTGTTACAATTGGGTGATTGATAAAGTGATATGTGCATCTAGCTTAGGAAAGATGTTAAATGACAAGACAAATTAATACATGATAATTTAGGTTGACTAGGCCTATGAAATAGTAACACGTGGCAGTGGAATTAAGGGAAAAATGGCTTAGACAATTGAGTGACAAATGGCTTAGAGATTGAATGACAAGTGGTTTAGAGATTTAGTGACAAATGGACTAGGTATTTAAGTGATTTTTGGCAGCTTAAATAGAAGACATGTAGCTTGGGTCTTTAATTGACAAGTGTTTTGACAAGTGTCCAAACACTCACCATACACCTAGATCCCACGACACCCATACACATGATTGGCCATCTTCTCCATTTGTTTTTGCTACACACTTTCTTCTTCTCTTTCTCACTTTATGTTGTCTTCATCTTATTGCTGAAATCCCTTTCTATTCCCGCCTTATTCTTGGAGTTGTGTTTGTATGCTTGGAAGGCTAGGTTAGCTTGATCATTGAAGAGACTTTGAGCTAAACAAGTAAGTGATTTATTGATCTATTGTGACATATGTTATCATAACATTCATGATGATTAATTAGGGATGAACTTGGTTGTGGTGTTGAAGATGAAGTGTGTTGGAAATTTAATGAATGGATAGGTTGTTATATGGATTAACTAGATTGAGATTTCAAGTATAATGAATGTGAATTTATGCTAAAAATAGGTGTTATTGAAGTGTTCTTGAATTTGAAAAGAAAAACCCTAGGACTACATGTATAATAGTGAATGATAATTTCTAGTTTGGTTTTTGATACATAAAAGATAGATAGTTTATGAGTTGCTAATTGTATAATTTTAAGTTGACTTGGAGATGAAAGTGATGAGGAATTAAAGTATAATTAAGGTATAATTGAGGTATAATTAATGGACTATGATGAAGGTATTTTGAATTCAGTATGAGGATGTGAAAATTTGGAAATAATTGAAGGAAAATGGATAGAAAACTTTTGGGTCACTCATCCCACGATCGTTCCCACAATCTTGGGAAGGTACCCCACGAACATGGGCAATGCTTTGAAATGAAAATTTTTTGTTTTGTGTGATTGTTGAACCAACAAAGGATAAGTCACTTTACTTTGGTGCATTTGGACTTAATTGGAGCTTGAAATGAACCTAGTTTGATGTTGGATTAATTGGTTAAGCGTTTGATAAGTCTAGGTTGTTAATTGATGTGATAACTTAAGGAATGGATTGTCTTGATATCAATGTACTTAAATCTGGCATTTATGAGTTGTTAAAGGTATAAAAGTGTTCTTATGAATGCAAATGTGATTCAAAGGATATGAGTCATATGAATTAGGTATGAATGAATGAGAATTGGGAAAATTGTATGAATATATAATGTTAGAAAAGGATTGGTGAATGTATGAATGATGAATTTAGAGAAATCAAACTTACTTAAGGCATAACCTAATTGCAAACAACTTATGTACAAGCTATAATATTTGAATGATTAAGACTTGTGTTAAGGATACATACCTGGGAAAAGTCAATTGAGCATGCATGCAGACGTGACACATATAAATGTGCACGGTTGAATAATTAAGTGATTGATCAACTTAGTAATACGTGAATTATGTGTGTATTGCATGATTAAAGAAGCACAAATTGATCGTCAGCATCTAGCCATTGTCAGGTCATCAAGGCAATAGCTTAACTGGAATGTATTGTGAGTTAACCTAGATATTTTCTAGCTAAGATTAAATTGTTTAGATTGACTTTTAATTATTAAATTGTTATGTATATGATTGTCATCATTCTGGACACTGTTGGTCTAAGGAGTTTGATATTCGGGATTGTACTAGAAGTGCTTTCTATTTGTATTTGAATATAGAAAATGTGTACTCAACTGAATGTTGAATGATGAACTCAGATATGATGAATGGGATAAATGACTATGCACATTGAATGAAATTTATTGATAGCATATTATGTGAATTGATGCATTTCATCACATTGTTATGCATGATCTGATAAAGGAGTTATGACCGGAGTGATCAGTGTGAAAAAGAGTTTAAAGCTCATAAATGTACATAAAGGCCATAGGCTCAGTTATTAATGAGCCCGATATCCACAATATGTATGGGATAGAATATAAAATAAGCCCGATATCCACAACGAATATGGGACAGTAAATAGGTGCTCGATCACAACAAAGTAAAAATGAATGGAGTTACATGTGCATTGATATATGCAACTTGATATGTATCATATGGATGACTGAAATGAATTATTGAATTGCTTTGAAAGAGAGTTATACCATGGTTGTATACAAGTTGTACTTATTAGGATTTGATAGTATGAATGATTGCGATAAATTATTAAATTGTTCAAATATAGTGATATGCAATGTTTGTGTACAAGATGTATTTGTTTAAATGTGGTCACAAGTGATGTGGTGTACAAGTCTGGAATAATGTGATATATTTGTTGAATTTAGTTATAGACTTGTGGTGGTTGCATTATGGCTTGAGTGAGCACATCGATGATGGTTCACTCTCTACGTTCATCAACTCATCAAAATTGCAATGTTGATTTTTAGGTACAAAAGAGAGCTAGCTTCTAAGGCAATATAGTAAAAGTATAGTACTCGTGTTTTGGGGACAAAATGGCTCAAAGGTCTGGTCAGCTGATTTTGAAGAGTCTAGTTAGAGTATTTTGGTCTAGCGACCCATTTTAGGTTGAACATTTTGTATGGAGTTATAAACTCTTGCATAATATGTAATGTTTATACATGAGTTATAAATTTTAATGACACAATCAATGTTATATTGTGAATGAAATGAGAATGCTTGATCTTTTGATGATCTTGTGATATGTGTGATGCCATAAATAAGATAATGTGTTTGCTGTGTCATTCCTATAGGGTATGTGCTCAGATAAACTCTGGTATGCCGGGTATATGCTTTATGAGAGTGGTGTTTTACATTTTTTGTATCAGAGTATAGTTTGGCACCCTTAGGAACATATAGGAATAGTTTAACATGACATTTAACGAGAGACTCATATAGTGATCACAATTGTTGTTTGGTATAGGTTATCCATTATAAGAGACCGAGTTGTGTAATCAGCTGACCTTGAGTCAATAGGAGCCAATAGAGAGTCTCCTATGCCCCAGTCTGAACAAATGCCTCAAAGAGTCCCTAAGAAGAGAGAAAGAAGATATGATAAGTTCGGGAAGCAGGGGGCTGTGGACTTTTATGGAAGTACAGACCTTGCTGAGGCAGAGAAATGGTTGGAAAGGACAAAGGATATTTGATTAGATGGACTGCGAGTCTGACGAGAAGTTTGACTATGAAGTCTTGTTACTCCAAGGTCTGGCTTACTAGTAGTGGAAGACTATTCTTGGCAGCTCTACCCGACCTTGTAGATTGACGTGAGAAGACTTTTTTAGGGCCTTTAAGGAGAATTATATGTCAAAGATCTACTTGGATAGAAAGATGAAAGAGTTTCTTGACCTGAAATAGGGGAACCTCAGTATAGCTGAATATAAGGTATGGTTTAATGAGTTACTGAGATATGCTACCGCTTTGATTCCGACGAAGGAAGACAAATATAGACGGTTTGAGGACGGGCTTAATATAGAAATTATAATGAGATTGGCCATTACCAGTTTGAGTAACTTTATTAAGCTACGAGCTGCTTCAATCTGGATTGAGCAGTTACTGAAGAATGAACAAGGAGAGTACAGGCAGGAGTTTAGATTGAAGAGACAAGGTGAGTTCCAAGTTGATTCTGGCAGAAGGTTTAACAAATGCCTAAACAGCCCATCGCGATCACAGCCGAAGTCGAGACAGTCAGGGTTTAGGTCGAGAGGCAACTTTATCTATTCTGGTAGAGGTTAGATGTCTGAAGGACAAACATATGGTGGGCAATCACAACAGATGCCCAACCGTGAGCATTGTGAGAAGAGACATGATGGAGAATGTTGGAAGATAACGAGAGCCTGTTTGTGATATGGCTTTTTTTAGCATCAGATCAGAGATTATCTTGCCATTATAGGAGCACAGTATGGAGTGAGAGGAGGATCCGTAACTGAAATGACTATCCAGCAAAGCAGAGCCAGTGAAGCAGGACAGAGAGGCATAGGTAAGGGTAGAACTAGTTCAGTAGGTCTTAGTGCCAGAACTGAGATGCGGAGCAACCAATCATAGTCTTAGGCTAAGATCTATGCCATTACCAGATAAGAGGCTCAGAATTCCCCTGATGTGGTTGCAGGTATGTTATATGTCTTTAATTTTGAGGCATTTGCATTGTTAGATCTAGGATCCAGCATTCATTTACTACCCCACACTTGTCATCTAAACTACATTGTGAGAGAGAGATGTTAAAATATGGCTTAGAAGTGAGTACTCTAGTTGGTAGTACTATAATGAGTGGGGAAGTCTGTAAATGGTGCATTATTCGGGTTGATCAAGCGAAGTTGGAAGCTAAATTGATAGTCCTACAATTAAGAGAGATAGATCTTATTATGGGTATGGATTGGCTTATTGCACATAGAGCTGTAATGAATTGATATCCTAAAGAAGTAATTATTGAATCTCCTAATCAATGACGAGTGATATTTCGAGGGATTAGTCAGGTAGTGCCAGCTAGATTAATTCCTCAGTGAATGCCTTTAGATTGATTGGAAATGGATGTGAAACTTACTTAGTGCCTGTTTGGATGGACTTATATCAGTAGAGCTTTTGTCATGAAAGCTTTTCTGAGAAGAGCTTTTTTAAGAAGCCAGTTAACTGTTTAACTGTCAATTAAAAAAACAACTTTTTTGAAAGAGCTTCATACAGTAGACTATTTGGCAACATAAAAGTAAAAAAATACTTTTATTAATTTTAACTATATTTTATTTTGTAATAAAAATTATTTGGCTGGTTATGGCCTTTTTGTATACCTTAAACCTTTTTTCATTATTACAATTTATTTCGTTTCTTAAAAAAAGAATATGAGGTACATAGTATGAACTAATATTTAGATTGTAGGCCACGATCTATTTATCCGATCTTATTTGCAAATAAAACATGTCACCCGGTTGTTTAAAGAGTGCGATAAAAATTTGATCTTCTCGTAAGGAAAATCTACATCTAACCTCATGTTCTTGAAAACAAACTATGAAGAGGGAGCATATGGACGACAAAAACACTTGAATGCCTTCGTGAATCCACTATATTTCACTGAACATGAAAGTTAAGCTCATTAAGAAAGCATAATATAACAGTGACATTGTTTGCAAGCCACAAAAATCTAAAATAGTTCCAACTCTGCTGATACAGTTTGCCACATGTCATCCTATTTCGAGTAAACCAAAGTTACTCCATACAAAATTAAGATCGCATGCAAAGGAATCAGCGGTGCCAAACAAAAATAAGCCTCCATTTTATTGCATAACAAGCAGCCCTTCTTTGAAAGATGAGGTTTAAAGTCAAGGGAAAGAGTGCAACCCACCAGCTATCAACCTTGTTTTTCTGTCTTTTGGGAAAAATAATCTTTCTAGTAGCAACCAAATTGTAGAACAAAGGACCAGATAGAAAGCACATAACAGATAATGGTAGACAGAAGTGAAAACATCCAAGTTCTTCAATGAGTCAAATTCAACATCAATGTGATCAGGATTTATTACATCACAGGCTATTACATCCTGCCCAAGATGGAACAGACACAAATGAAAAGGAATCACTGAAAAACATCATATCTTAGCAAAAACAAAACATAGGTTTTCAACTTTATGTTCCCCTGGTGAATAATCCCATAGTATGAGAAATAAGATATGGTCCTATGGACCTTTAGACCTCTAAAGTAGTAACTAGCAATTGGCCAAATCTTGCATAACCAAATGAGAAAAGAAATGGTTCAACGCTGCAGAAATGGTGTTTAACATCAGCACAAATAAATTAATGGTAACTGCATGTTACTATCAATTCTCCCTACAGCTAAAATTTCTTCTACTAGCCGGGCTTTTAAACAAGTTCAGACATTCATTCTGAAGAACTGCCAACTCTGTCTAGCCAAGGCTAGATTGTGCTCATAAAAACTCACTTGGTTTCTTTTACAAGAAATGACAGCAATCAATGTAGAACAAGGTTATGAGTTATGGACTTAAAAGTGACAAACAAAACGTTATAACATTTTTTGGGTTTATACAATAAGAACTTAGTTTTGTAATGCCATCTAGAGACCTAAATCTTTATCCAACACATGTTTATGTAAAATGATGCTTGCCTGGTGAACTTGTTAAACATTAATCATCAACCTCTATATAACACTCACGTACCAAAAATCGGTCAAGTAAGGTTAAAGGTGCAACACAAAAGAATAAATAGTACAACTCAGAAAGTTCCAAACCATTATTTCCATCAAGTAAAAGACCCAACCATAATTTTTTCCTTCTTTTTTAGATAAAAGATACCAAATACCACACATTCAATTGTAGATAACTACTGTACCTATACTTATACCCTAAGAAAGTAAACACTAAACAATACACAAACAAAGATAAGAAGAAGAAGTATAGAGCCTTAAACTTGTTTTTTTTTTTTATAGTAAGAATCTGGGTTGTGTACTTCGTAGGGATTAGTCTAGATCAGAGGACGACCCAAGCGTTTAGCGATTTCCTTCTTGTGTTCAAGTGCCTTCTTGGAGGCTTCCTGATTCGGGTCAAGGTGTTGAAGACCAGCGAACAGAACCAGACAGCTCAAAGCTGCACTCGCCGCATATAACACCAACTCCTGCAAGATAGAAACTTTACTTTTACCCAGAAAAAAATATTGAGACTTTCTTCTGCCCAGAAATGAAAAAGAGCTTATTCCTTACGGGGAAGACCAACAATGACCTGCAAACTTGTATGTCTTGTTGGAGCAGAGATAGCGAAGGTTGTTAAATTGAGTACGAGGTATGTTAACAAAGCAATAATTAATATAATAAAAAGGAGAACATAAATTGCAAAATAAAGGAGGAAATCGCAGAGCAGAGGTTGAGAGAAGAGAGGAATTTTGGTTTGGCATGGAAGAGAGGTTTTTATTCGTCACATATTATAAATGTAAACGACGGAAATTATAAACGTTAAAGTCTACCTAAAAAAGTTAAAATAAGGGCCTTTTTTGAAAAGCTTCAAATTTGAACTTCTTAAAAAGCTAAATTTTAACTTTCAAAAAAGGTATTTTTATTAAAAAAGTGCTTTTAAATTTTACAGTCAAACATTCATTTTTCTTAAAAACAGTTTTTGCGGTGGAAAAAAGTGCTTTTTCCATCATTCAAAAGCTCAACCAATGTAACATCCCATTACCTGTGGGAAGGTTAGAATAGTAAATATAAGTGATTACCGAGAGATTAGAAATGCATTACATGCTCATGCATTATATGATATATTCATACATGTGAATAATGAAATTTTATGCACATGAAAAATAATTGCACATGCATTCATGAATAATTTCAGGTATAATTGAATTTGTGATGTAATTTTATGTTGAAAATTGTGAAAATGTTGTATTGAAAAATAAATTGGAGAGTGTCGCTGTTGAATTGGAATTCTGGTGAATGTTAGGGATAATTTCTGAAAGTGTTGATTTTATTGGACTAGGAAAAATGCGAATTTGGTAAGAAAATTGATGTATGGAAAATAGAAATAAGGATAATGATATTGCATAAACTTCAGAGATTTCTTTAGAATTAGAGAGAGAAAAGTTATAGACAAATTAGAGTATAGTTGAAGTGTGTTAAATCGTCTGAGAGACGAATCCTTAAAATCTCCCAACGTCTGTTTTTAGTGTGTTGACACGTGTCCATCGTGTACGTCTTATTTAAACGCGTCTGTCTGTTTCGACTGTGTCTCGCTTCGACGCGTGGCCTACGTCATGCATTGACGCGTGTCCATCGTCCGCATCTTACTTAGATGCGTTTGTCTGCTTCAACTGCATCTCATTTCGATATGTAGATTGCATCTTGCATTGACGCATGTCCTTCGTCTACGTCTTACATAGACGCATCTCCTTCGTCGAATCAATTTGTTTAAATGTGTCTCATCCATCTGATTTCCTTGCTTGTTTAGATGCATCTAATCCGTCCGATTTCCTTGCTTGTTCAGAAGCGTCTAATCTGTCTGATTTCCCTGCTTTGTATGGATGCGTCTAATCCATCTGATTGCATTGCTTTGCTTAGATGCATCTCCTTCGTCTGATCATCTCAAACTTAGTCTCTGACCATCTTAGACTTAGTTACTTGTCTGATCCATCTGAGACGCTTCATCTTATTCAGCTTTTAATTAAACATCGTCTTGATTGATGAATTGTGCCACGTGCATTTATCTGTGCACTTGACAAATTCCTCAAAATCAATAGAATAAGTGAAGTCTTTTTGACTCAATAAACCCATTCCACATTCTTTTATAATTGAAAAACTAAGTTTGTTATGGCATTTATTGAAGACGAAGGCTTTTAAGTGGGGAGCGATTCTTAGACGATAGTCAAATCGCAGAGTGTTATACGCAGCGCTTAAGACTCTTAGACACTAGCTTGAATCGCATAACGTTATACGCAATGTTTAAGTTTGAATCTCAAGATGCTATATGCAGCGTTTAAGAATAAGGTTACAGAAGCATAGTATATACACCAGTGTCGGGACTTTTTGACTTAGTCTTTTCTTCAAAACTATTTTCTGCCAACTTTTTCTTTCATGGACCTTTGTTTCCCCAAAACCTTCACTAGAATTATAGCTTACTTTCATCTGCCTTTTGCTACTCCAACTTCACTATCTAATCCTTTTGCCTTAAGAAAAACCTAACTTAAACCACCTTCAGGAGGATGTACGTGGCTGCATGAAAATTAGGGCTTATTGATAATTGAAGATTTTTGAGTTCTAACAAGTAATTATTGTGGGAATCAGTATGGAAAATAGGAATATGAGTAAATTTGATAATTTAATTGTCATTATATGATCATGGGAATAAGGGCTATTTATCTTGTTCACTGTGAATAGAAGATGGAAATGTGGATTTTTGGTCTGAATACTTGAGAGAATTTGCAAACTAAACAGTCTTGGTTCTTTTGACCATAACTTCTTCTATAGACATCCAAATGAGATGATTTTTGATTTAGAGTAAACTAGAAACATAGGGCTACAAATCATCTCAAGAAGTCAAATTTTGATTTAATCTCTAAGACTTTAAATTTCTGGATGAAATTTGAGTATAGTGTACTGTTTCAGAATGAGAACAGTCCGAAAATATTGGGAGAAGAACTTTCAGATTTCTGAACCAAATTGAATGATTTTGGTGTCATTAGAAACTGAAGAGATAGTAGAACAATTTTCTAGAAGAGAGTTTGATCAAATTGCATCTATTTCATTGTCTAAATGATCCAAAATAGTAGTCCTAAAAATAAGTTTTTGGGAAAAATCTGAAGGTGATTCAATAAGAGGTGAATTGTTATTTTAATGATATTATTGAAGAATAAACCTAAGTATAAATTATACGTAGGTGAGTTTTGATATGGGATTGATATTGCGACGAAACTAATGAATAATTACCTGGGATTGTCATGAGCATGCATTGTGCATATTTCATATACATACATGTGCATTAACAAACACTTATAATTGTGATATGTGTGTATTGTGTGATATAGAGGAGCATTAGGAACGTCAACCTCCAGACATTGCTGGAACTTCCGGGCATTAGCTTTGAGAGTGACTTGTGAGTAAGCTAAACGGTTTCTCTCAATTATTATTTTCTTAAATTATGTTTTGAATGATAAATGAATGTGAATTGATTGTGTTGAATGTCGGACCTTGAGTTCGATGGAAAATGTGAATGTGAATATGTAAACATGTAAGTGATTGAGAAAAGTCATATGTGAAGCATTTCAGTACATGAATGCATGAAAGATAAACAAAGGTGTGACTGGAGTCGCTAGTGAAAAATAAGAAGAGCTTAAAGCTCAGATAGTGATTAGAGCCTCAGGCTCAGTTGTGAATGTACCCGATATCTACTATAGGATATAAGACATAATTTGACATAGCTCGATATCCACTTAGGGATATGAGCTAGTAAAAAGACACTCGGTCATCTTTTTCTTGCTTTAGTAGAAGGAAATAGGTTGTGTTTAGTTGAGATGAAGAAACCCTAGAGAGAGAAAGGGGTTTGTGGGGAAGAAGAAGATGGTGCAAATTCATAGGGCTTTTGGGTTTCTAAGCTAGGTTTGAAGTTTTCTAACCTATAGGAACCATGGCTAGGTTAGATTGGAGTTTGATTAGGGTTTATTGCATTTTATTGAGATTAG
>JANIHZ010000008.1:34514938-34533029 GCA_027478365.1 Erythroxylum rufum | reverse complement strand
GCTCATTTTCAAGGGGATTCTATCTTTTGTTTTAATCTTTTCATTTTCCTTTTCAAAAACCCAAAAATACTTTTTACGTGCTTTTGTTTGCATTGCATTTTAGTTCTTTATTGTTTTCAAAATCAACCCCCCTCATTTTCCTTGCTAATTTCACTTGCATTGAATGACATATAAGCTAGCTTAGGTCCATTTCACTAGGTTCCAAGAGAGACGACCTGAGGTTGCATCCTATACTGCAATCCTTGAAATTTAATTATTTTGACCGGTTTCCAAGGTCGATTTTCTAATCGAACGACAGAGCCGCGATCAACAGGTCTTCCTAGATCATAGGTTGTAAACAAGCCTCCTATTGTAAGATAATAAAAAGGATATAATTTAACAAATTAATAAATCCAATTCTAAGCAATAATGCCTTCTTAATGACAAATTGTTAAAAACATAAGGAATAATAAAACTCCTTATATCATTTGCTAGCATGAAAAGTTTCTCCTTGAGGATGTTGGAACGATCCGTACTTAAGGTCACTACTAACACCTCATCAATAATTTCTTCACTTGGTTCCTTCACTAGTTCTTCCCAAATCACTTTTATCTATTCTTCTTTTTCTTCTTCTTCTTGGATAGAGGCTTCTGGCTCATCTTCTTTAGTTATCTTCCGCCACTGCTCTACTTCCTCTTCTTAAATGGAGGTTTCTTCATTTTCTTCTTCAAGAAACTCTTTTTCACTACTAAAGGTGATTGCCTCTTGGTCGATAGGTCGATAGTATCAGTTTTAATAGAATTATGTAAACTCTCTTATTGTTTGTTGGATAATATCTTAGCCAACTGATCAATATGATTCACCATATTCTGTCTGCTAGCCTCTATTTCCTGATACCTCATGTTGGATTCTTGAATAGACTCAATCAACATATTTTTCAAAGTAGTAGTTAACTCCTCGTCGTCGTAAAATGTATCTTCATTCATGAAATCGACTGTTATTTGTTCTTCACTTTGAGGTAGTTAGAAGCTCAAATTATACTCTTCATATGCAAGTGAAGAAAATCTCTCATCAAATTCACGTTGACTGGCTACTCTCTAGGCAAATCATTCCATTAATCAATTTGTAATACTTTGTTTTCCCTTCGAAAGCTCTTTTTGAATTGTCCCTCTATTCATGAAACCCATCGTTGTCTTTTCCTTACTCTCAAATGCTCGTCGATCAGCTTTCATTTCAGTAAAGGGTTCCATTAATTTATCTTCTAGAGTTGGCTAATTAACTAAAGGTGCTTGGTGCCGTAAATATCTAGTTGAAGCGTAATCATCACGTCCGTAAGTGTAAGAATTGCTCCACTTTAAATTGTAGTTGTTCTCGTACACTGCACCATGAGGTTGATAGCATATGTTCGGTCTCCCATATGGAGATGTCATAGTTTGTGAAGACATATTCGGGCTCCCATAAAAATATTGTCCACTCCATCCTTCTATTGTGAGCTATAGCTATGATAATGAATAATGATTCCTACAATAAACCATAAACTCAAGATCAAGTAAAGAAATTCAAAAGACAATTAAATTAATAAGCCAAAAATACAATAAGATATAATAAAATAAATACAAAAGAAAAATTAAAATAAAAGAAAATAAAAAATAAAAAAGACTAGAGTAATAGCATTCAGACTTTCCTTAATACCAAAGTCCCTGACGACAACGCTAAAAATCTTGATTGATCTATTTGTGAGTTAGACAAAATTATAATAACTGCAAGTGCACGACGTAGCTGTAGCTAGTACCGGTAAGTATGAGTTGATCATATGAAGACTATGAATACTAGTACTTATCCTTTCCCTCCTTTCTAACTTAAAGATTAATTTTAGATTTTTAATAAAAGAATATAAAACTAAAACAATTAAAATAAAATAGAAAATAATAATGAGCACAGAGATAGTGGTATTCATTTAGAAAGCTATCGTTATCAAAAATTAGTATCTAGGTTTGAATCCACCTAAACCCTTAACAGACTGATCTTTTATGATGCAATTGTTTTGATGATTTATTGGACCATGACATTCCTGTGGTGTGCTAGTAGCTGACTTTTAGACTACTAATAATTAATTCTAAGGTCTCTAACCAAATTACTCAAGTTAAATCTTATAGGATTGTGTTATCGTTTTATGAATCCCTCTTTTAGGTTTAACACTAATCTAGAAGATTTATATCATCCTAGCTCTAAGGTTGCAATCAACTCCTAATTATGGTAGATCTATTCACACTAGGATTTCTCAATCTCTATGTATGAAATCAAATTATTGATAAAACACGTAATCAAATCATAATAATCAATCGAACCAATTACATTAATAAAGGAATCAAATCATGTCAAATTATTAATATAAGGTTCATGTAACCTAACTACTAACTGGAAGTTTAGTTATACATGAACATGAAATCAAATATAAACCTAAAGAAAAACGAAATGAAAACAATGAGTTTGTAATTCTAAATCTACTTAATTGTCTTCGATCGAATGTTCTTGCGATGCAAATGCTTGATCTTGTATTTCGATGGATCTTTCGATGATTTCTTTATGTTTCCCGCTTCTTTGGACCAAAATCATCCCTTTTGGACATTCTCCACATCTGGAAATAGCCTCCCCAAAGTCTTATCTTTTCATTAGCAACCGAAAACGTCATTTTATATCAAAAATTGGGGTTTTTGGGTTATGCTCACTCTTGTGCACACTTGTGCACATAAAGCGTATAATCGGAAATCATCGAATATCGTGAAAGTGCATGGGTATGCAAAAGTGCATAACCATACATTACTTCCAGATTGTTTTTTTTTTTTTGCTTTAGCGTGTTTCATCTGGTTTCTTTTCCTTGAAGCCCATAGAGGCAATTATCACCTATAAACAGACTTGAAGCATATTAAATACCAAATATACAATAAAATTATCAAAATATCAAGCAAAATAAATCAAATATTGGTGCAAAATATAGTCAAATATTCATCTATGAAGTCACTACTCCTGTTGATATAATTATATATCTAAGATACTCAATTTGTGCACATCCAAATAAACATTTACTCTTCTTAGCAACGAGTCTATTGGCTCTTAATATATCCAAGACCAACTTGAGATGTTGTAAATGATTTAGTTTACTTCTGTTATAAACCAATATATCATACAAAAAACTAGCACAAATTTTCTCAAATGGGGTCTAAAAATAGTTTTCATCAGGTTTTAGAATGTGGAGGGGCGTTGGTAAAGCCAAATGGCATAACCAAGAATTTGTAATGCCCATCATAAGTCTTAAAAGCAGTCTTCTCAATAAAATCAGGATGCATCCTAATTTGTGAATAACCAAAAACCAAATCAATTTTAGAAAACACTATTGGTCCTTCTAATTCATCAAGAAAATTTTCTAATAGTAATGTTGTTCATGTTAAGTCAAAATGACTTCACGTCTAATAATTTTGGTGACAATCTAATAATAATAATATTAAAAATAAATGAACTGTTTTGATAAGTGTGTTAAGCGTGCAGTAAAAAAGACAGAAGAAGCGCGGAAAACACAAAAGATACAAAACACAGAAGGAAGAAAACACAGACGATATGAAGACGAAGACACGATAGTACGTCGAACGGTTATACAGTTTGAGTTAGTTACAAAACTCAACTGAATAATGGTTTCTATAAGAAACAAGAAGCAGTTGAAGACGAAGGCTATAAATACAAGTCCTAGTCGAAGACTGAACAAGTTTTTGAGATTTCAAGTTAAAAATTCTATATTAATTGTACGAAACACGAGAGCAATCTTTACTGTAACAAAGCTCACAATATCTTTCTAGTGAGAGAAAGGAAAACCTGAAAGCCTGAAGAGGCTAAGAGAGCGAAAATAATACTTGGTGTAAGAGACCTGAAGAGGCTCTGTAGAGAAAGAATACTTGTACATTTAGAGAAGAATAATGAAATCTCAGAAAAATTCTGAGGACTGGACGTAGCCCAAGATTTGGGGTGAACTAGGATAAAATCGTTGTGTCCAACTTCTAACTCTCTACTCTAATTTCTATTATTCTTATACAAGTATATAGAAGTTATTTACGATTGAATCACATAGATATTTTCGTATAAACGTTTTGATATTCACTTAATAGCTTTGAAAAAGTTAGATTTTAAAGAAATATCAAAGGGGCTCGTATTCACGAAAAGAATATACAATTCAAACCCCTTTTTTGTGGATTTTGTATATTGTACGTAAAGTCTATACTAACAAGTGATTTACTTCACATCTCATTTCTTGGTGTAACAAGAAACAAATAATTGTCTCTCATTGTAGTACATAAATATAATATCGGGTTCTTGCTGACACTGCCTCTACATTTCTATGATTATGATTAGTTACTTCAAGATATGAGTATTACCTCCTCCTCTGCCTCCTTTTCATTGTGATAATCAAAATGCCTTGCAAATTGCATATAATGACCTTTTTAAGAATACACCAAACATATTGAAATTAATTGTCATCTTATATGAAACCAAGTGTTTCAAAGTACTATCTAACTTATCTCTTTATAATATTGTGACATAAATATCTTCACCAAGTCACAATTTTCTTGTCGCTTTCAAAATCTTATTTACAAATTTAAGGTAGACAAATTCTTCACTACCTTGAATTTAAGGATAGATGTTAACATATCTATAATTAACAAGCTGAAATATAATAATTTATTGGTATGTAATTAGGAATAATTATCTTGTTTGTCTTCCGTACTTATATAGATCTTAATTAATATAAATATCCCCCTTTTATAGAGTTTAATACATAGAAATAAAAAATATTATTTTCATTATAAAACCCTCCTAATGTTTTCATTTCACATTCTCAAGGTTTACAAAATGGTGATTTCATGTCCGTAAATTATAACCTGCACATGGTTGAAACCAAACGATAAAACTTGTTTTAACTTTTAACCTCTTCCTTTCCGTTTCTTTTTTCCCTAATAATGAATGCCACACATGGGAAATTTTTACTCAAGTGTCAATGCCCCTAAGATGGTTTTTCTACATTAGTTATGGTTGTCGCAGCTGGACTTGGTCCCAATTCTAGACACCATCCAATTGAGAAGGAAAGAATGGACCTTGGAATACTTCCATTGTTTTGTCTTTTGTAATTTGAAAAGCATATTTGTTCAAGACAACATTCAATAGAGATCATGAATAGCCCCTAAATCGTTAAACCATGACGAAGAGTTCTACTGCCCTCTTCGTCTTTGCATTGCTTATCTACCAGAATTAGAGATTCTGGTTAGATTAATGGGAGTCAGTGTTATGTAAAAAGAAATTTTTAATAAATTAATCAACAAAATTTTTAACCGTGGGGACCATTTGCCAATATGGAAGAACTTGACTGGTTAAGACTTGCCAAGTCACAGTCTCTATTTGCCATGTTACGAGACTTTATACAAGAGTTTGGATACTAACAAGGGAGCACAAAAAAATTTCAAGTTAGCATGAGATAGGGCACGTAAGACGAAGGATTTCAACCAAGTCTATTGTATACGAGATGGAGCAGGGAAGGTACTCATGGAGGCCCATGCTATTAAGAGTAGATGGTATAGATACTTTTTTGGCCTATATAATGAAGGCATCTTGGACAACATAGAGGTAGGTGACCCCCTCCATGTCGGAGCATTTTCATAAGGGGTCTCGGTGTGAAAGGGTCACAAGGGAAGAAATTATAAAGGCTTTGAGGGAGATAGAGAGTGGAAGGGCAGTGGGGTTAGATGAGATCCCTATAGAAGTATGGAAGATAATAGGAGTTGTAGGTATTGAGTGGCTAGTTCAGTTTTTTTAATGTGATCCTCGAGTCAGCCAAAATACTGGATGAATGGAGATTGAGTAGGTTGATTATATTATACAAGGCCAAAGGGGACATCCAACATTGTCACAACTATAGAGGCATTAAACTACTAAGTCACACCATGAAGTTATGAGAGAAGGTAATTGAGAAGATAGTCCAGAGAGCAGCTTATATATCGGCCAACCAATTTGGCTTTATACCTGGTAGGTCCACGACAGAAGCGATACATCTCCTCCGTAAGCTAATGGAATGCTACAAGGACGAAAACATAATTTACATATTTTTTTAATTGATTTGGAGAAGGCATATGACAACGTTCCTAAGGAAATCTTGTGGAGGTGTTTAGAGGCAAAGGGAATTCCTATGACTTATATACGCGTAATTAGGGATATGTATGAAGGAGCAATGACGAGCGTATGAATGATAAAGGGCGATACGGAAACTTTTTCTATTGGTATTGGGTTATAGCAAGACTCCGCCTTAAGCCCTTTTCTGTTTGCATTAGTGATAGATGAGCTTACCAAACATATTCAAGGAGAGGTACCTTGGTATATGTTATTTGTTGACGATATTGTCCTAATGGATGAGACTAGAGAGGGGTTCAATTTTAAGTTAGAATATTGGAGAGAAACATTAGAGTTGAAATGTTTTAAAATGAGTAGGACCAAGACGGAGTACTTACAATGCAATTTTTCGGGAAGCCAGATGGTCTATGAGGTGGCCGTAGCAATTGGTACTAACGTCATACCACAAAAATTGACTTTTAAATACCTCAGGTCTATCATTAAGAGTGATGGTAATATCGATGCCAATAGAGTTCATCGTATCAGATCTAGGTGGATCAAATGACGAAGCGCATCAGGGGTCTTATGTGATAAGAAGATTCCATTAAAGCTTAAAAGGAAATTTTATAAAATGATGATTCGACCAACTATATTATATGGGGTGGAGTGTTAGCCCACTAAATATGGGGATACAAGTAAGTTGTTGGTAGCCAAGGTGCAAATGCTCTGATGGATGTGTAATATTACCAGAAAAGATAAGGTCTAGAATTGTGTGGTAAGAGACAAACTACAGGCGGCTAGTATTGTCTTCAAGTTACGAGAGACTAGGCTTAGGTAATTTGGGCATGTGAGTAGAAGGCACCCTGATGCTCCTGTGTGATGTTGTGAGAAAATAACCTTTCGTGACTACAAGAGGAGAAAAGGAAGGCCAAACAAGAACTGGATGGAAGTGATCAAGAAGGATATGACAGAGATGACCCTTACCGAGGAATTAGCCAGGAATAGAAAATTCTGACGTGCGAGGATACGGATAAAGAATATCCTTTAAAGTGCGCCAAAACAGTCGTGGTAATTATTAGGAGCCGTTTACTGTAAAGCTCTGACGACGTATCTACTGCTTAGGAAGTCTAACCCTAGTGTCCAATCTGTCTTTTCTAGTTACAAGTCGTAGACAAGTCTTTCTATCCTACAACTTGGCTTTTCAGCTCTGGTATATGGGGAAAGGTCCTTCGAGGTCATTCGATACTTTTAGATTGTTCATACTCACATGACTACTTAGCAAGGATCCCTAACACAACTCGAGATATAAAGAGTCGTACTTTGTAGCTTATCAGATTTTAGCAGATCTTGGCATCATATAAGGTATTTTATTTTATTTATTTATTTATTTTTAGTTTTATTTCTTTACTCTTTTTAACCTACATCATTTATTTTACATATCATGTTACATTTGTATGTGGATCTACTAGAAACAGGCCTTTTACTCTGTAAAAATAACGCTGCGTATTATCAGACCTTTCTAGATCCCGTAATAATGTAAGATTCGGACTGGATGTAACAATGATGATGTTAACAAAGACCTGCTTACGTCATCACTTATTTCAGTTGCGAACCAAGGAACAAAAAATAGTGAAAAACACACATAGAACAAAAGAAAAGCAGAAACGTTAAACAGAAGAAATTGGGGGAGACAAAGTGAGAGAGAGAGAGAGATGAAGAAATCGGGAGGAGTAGACAAGAAAAGAGTGCGAAGATCGTCGGCAGCCGTACAAAACGGTACCAGAGATCCCAACTCTGATACCCCACCTAGGGTTTGTATTACCTTTTCTTCTTTTGATCTAGGGTTATTTTTTTCTTTCCATACCTTTGCATTTTATTTGACGGGGCGAGTTGATAATGTGACTTTTTTTTGGGGTTTTAAGCATTAATGTATACTTGATTATGTTTTGAAAGGCTTGACGTCAACTAGTCGATTTTGTGAATCTTGTTATTCCAAAAGTTTTGTTCTTTTCCATGTTTTTTTTTTAATTTCATCATGTTTTCTTTGATTGCATTGAACTAGTAAAAATGCAGTTGGAGTTGAGATTTCATGTGATCATGTGCTTTGTTTGGTCTGCATTGTCTGATAACTGGTATAATAAAATGCTGGAAAAGAGGAATAAAAGAAAGAGCTTCGGCAAGGTGGAGTCCATAAAATTCTGTGCTTAGTTTGCAGTTTGAAAAGTTGAATTGTAAAATTGAATCTTGGTTATACTTAATTATTGGATCGAGTTCGAGATTTCAACTGTTTGCTTCTATTGCTTTTGTGTTAATTAGTCTCTCTTTCACCGTATTCTTGGGATTGACTGATTGATTTTCTATTGCCCCTGTTTGTTTTTCTGTTTAGAAGCAAGCTGCAAAGAAGGATGTATTTCAATTGTTTGCAGAGAAGGTTAGAGACAACAAAGATTTGGTGTCTCGCTGGGCTGTTTTACAGGAGACACGTGTTGAGTATTTTAGAGGGAAGGATTTCGTTAGTTTTCTAAGAAATCATCCAGAGGTCAAAGATATATTGGAATCGGACAAGAATTTGGAGGTTGAAGAAATTGCAAACACTTTACTAAGAAGGAATCTTTTGGTGCGCTGCGATCGAGTGGTCAAAACTGTTCGTCCTGGGAAGAAGAAGTTATCTACCTGGCCAGCACATTTGGAGATATTCCCTGTATGCTATTTGTTTTTGAAAGTTTAGGTGCTTTGAATTATCCTCTTAACTTCTGATTTTATTTACTGCATATATCTTTTAGGAGCAAGTCTTCTCCGAACATGATGCTTTCTTTGCTTGGACATTTGTAAAGCGACATCCACTTTGGCAGACACTTCTCTCATTTTTCTGGCCTGTTTTAACTCTGGCAATTTGTTTGTTTCCTGTATATCCCCATCAGTGCAAACTAATAATTCTGTACTCATGTGCCGGGGTTCTTCTGCTTATTCTATCCCTGCTCTTAGGTAAGGAAACGATTTCTTGTTTATTCTTCAGTTATTTCCTCCTGTTTCTCATTCCCTGGATACAGTTGGCTAGATATGTTTGATAAATTATTACCATTACATGCCCGTGGAACATTTGTGCTATTATATTTGGGACTCCTGTATCATGGAAAAGCTACATGCTATTCACTTTGCAAAGACTTGAAGCCTTTCATATCAGAGTTCAGTAACATTGCATGCCTTCACCTGTTCTATATTTTGTGGGTTGGGATATTTTACTAGTTTAACAACATCAGCATTCATCTCAACGAAATTTTTGTATGTTTGCTATTTTCCTCCTCAAACTTCGTATTTTTTCTTGTTGGCAATTTCAAGTGGGTCATTGGCAAACAAATTTGAGCAAGGAAGAGTATAGAGGAGTTTGATATATAATTGAGTTGTTCTAAACTATTCAGGCTCAGGCCATTAAGGTCTGATTCATATAAAGTTCCCTTTGTCATATCTCTTGCCCACTCTCTTGCTTGATCTTTTGACTTTTTGTCATTTAGAAATTGCTCAATCTCCCTCCTTTGGGTACTTTACGTCTCCGAAGGACCATGTGCGAACAACAAGATAGGAATGCCTAAACCTTTTACAGCCTTGAATATGGTTACAGGATAATTACTATACCTGTGCATGTCTGTAGATGGTTTTAAATGTCTGCCCTCTTCTATGTTGTGATTTTTCTACAAGTTCATTATCTTGCACTTGTGAGCTCCCATAGAACAATTGACTAATAGCTTCTGATACAATATAGTACAGAATTATGAAATTTGTGGGGTCATTGATGTCTTCTGTCTAATTTGCAGTGAGGGCAGCAGTATTTGGCGCTTTATATATAGTTCTTGGAAAGCGTATTTGGTTTTTCCCCAACATTCTTGCTGAAGAAGCCACATTACGAGAACTATTCCGATTCTGGCCAAAAAAAGATGAGGAGGAGCGACCTACATGGACTAAGAGAGTTTTCTATGCAGTAACAGCTGTGCTGGTCATATTTCTGCTGAGGCACCATGCTCCTGATGAAGCTGCTAGAGCTAGGTTAGTTCTCTCCACACATTATTACAGTCAATACCATTTTGTGTTGTATGAGGTTGAATTCACTATATTTACCAGCAATAGTTTTGAAAATTTTGAGGGCAGATAGTTTTTATATATGTATATACATAGCTGTTGTAGGTTAGTAATTATATCATGTATTCTATTTTTTATTTCTTCTTTTGTTATAACAAGAACTTAGTCTCTTAGAAGCTCTTTGCCCTGGTTCTCTCCCTTTTTATTCATTCCCTTTCTTTCACTGAACAATTGTCGCATGTATTTATCAAATACTATAGTATTTTTTAAGTACTCAACATGTATGAGTGCCACTGTATTCTTGCAGGTATCAGAAGCGCATGTACAACATAATTGATGATGTTCTTGAGTGGTCTCCAAGATTAGCACTATCAGGCATGATGGAGAAGCAGAATAATGTGGAGAATGCCACAGAGGCCAACAGCACTTCTGCTAATGGGAGTAAAACTAGTTCAGAAAGAGTTCATCCAGCAAATGGCACGGGGGAAACCCTCTTAGAGCAACATCCCAATGAAGATGGAAACACAGGGGACAGTGATCCAGAATATTATCAAGAGAGTATATGATGGTAGGCAATCCAATAGCAAGTAGAAGACGTATACGACTCCTTTTTCAACTGGGTTTTCATCCTTAATTTTGAGTGTAAAATGGTGTAATCAAACAAGAATAATAGCAGGTCAATAGGATCTGGCAGAATAGATTACAATGTCAATTTAGTGATGTTTGTCATTTATGGAATTTTATATTTATCATGTATTAAGCTTTTTTATGCACGCAACAAAATGCCAGCCCATAGTAATTAATATCTTTTTCCCTAGAGATCGGGTATATAGCACGAGCTAAATGCCAGCCCATAGTTGAGTTTTACCATCTTAATGGGAGATTCATAGACAGAGGACTATCATGGGTATATGGAATCTGACTACTTGAAAGTTCAATGATATGGAAGGGCCTCCCAAGCATCATCACAAATTAAATTATCATCAATTAAGGGCTCTTATTAATACGTAGCGTAGGAATGAAAATCCAACTTCAAACAGGTTTTACTCCAATAAATATGACTTCCAACTTCTAAACTGTCCACGGAAGAGGAATATAAACTATTCAAACAAGCGAGTTTCTAGGTTAAGCTGACGACTTTTGCCAGTTCGATTATATCCTGCAGCGCTTCAACTCAAGTACATTTAACACTTCCTATGTACAGACGAAGGAGAAGCAGAGAAAAAGGGAAAAAAAAAAAAAAACCAAAGGATGTTGATAATGATGGGCCGAAGCATTGGCGCTAATAGGCACAATAGAGCCAACCAACGGATTGACCATCTCTTTCCCTCTGTTCATCCACATTACACACAAGAAAACGAAGCCAAGAATGAATTGCCGCCTGGCAATATAATGCCAAGTATGTGGTCACCAGATACGACGGGATTTGGCCACTTACTTGGGTGAGTCGAATCTTCTGAATGGGCATCTATTTAGAAGAAACGGTTCATTGGATGGTGAGAGGCCTCTGTGAGGCCTGCTTAGAAGAGATGCTACCCCGTTCTTGACCCGAACAGTCTCCATCTTCTTGTCCAGCCAACTGTGAATGATACGTTGATGTCTGCCTGCCATTGTGACTCTGGTAAAGGCTATCATCATTCAGATAGTTGCGTGGTTCAAAAGTGTCACGATTTTGGTAGGCTCTTGCTTCTTGCTTATCATTGGAGTAATTCCAAGTTCCCGTGGAATCAGAAGGTAAGGGCTCAGACCCTGTTGAACTCCCAGACTGAGATGACAGAGCTGGGTGAGAACCATCAATCTTTCCAGAAACTGCCTGCTTAGAAGTACCATCATTAGTTTTCTTTGCAAAACGCCCTCCAGTACCCCTTGCCCTTTTCATAGCATGCTGGTGTCGGGATTCATGAAGATATGGCTTGAAAGGGTGAAAATAAGCAGAATTTAGATTATTAGTCAGCAATAACTCATTCTCTTGTCATCAACAAACATTTGACTAAGTGAGATTAAGCATAAGGTTTCAAAAAGTAACTATTAGTAAAAGGTGAAGGCAACATATCCTCGAGCAATAACAGTCAAATGTCCTAAAAACACATGTCAGACCTAAACTGACTATAGAATGAATAATTTTGTGTCCATTTGTTACTTTGTGTTCCCAGCCAATAACATTTGAGTAAATAAGTGGCAAAAGGAAACAAAGCTTGAAAGTTGCAAATCAATACCTTTCTCACTTTTATGAGCTTCTTCTCCACCTCTGCCTTTGCACGTGCCTGTCTTCTTCTCAGGATCCCTTGGTATTGTTTGGCATTGACATAAACAGGTTCCTGGGCCATCTCAAGGGGCAAAGCCATTCTTGCATGAGGTACTCCAATCATATGAGGGTAACCCTGACCATGTCAACATTGTTTTACCAGATAAACACTCGGAAAATGTAAATTAATAAAAAAGGGAAAATTTTGTATTCTTAGGAGAGTTTCTACATATTTAAATATTAAAAATATCTTTAACGATAAAAGCATGGAGGATAAGGAATTATCTCATATACCATATGCTGATGTCCATAAGCTGCCATCATTTGCCCATAATATGGATCCTGGTATGGATTTGATGCACATGCCTGCAAAAGTGTTGCAACAAAACTAGGAACCCATTCCATAAAGAAAGATTGAGTTTGTTGATTCTACAAACTATGGAGTCTTGAGTCTACAAAATCAATTATGAGCATAAGATCCAAACAAAAGATTTCTTTTCGATATTTCTTTTCAATTTTGGGTTTTTTCTGGGGGGTGGGATGAGTTGTTAGTCGGAAGGAAGCACTTACAATAGAGTGACCAACAAGTTCAAACTGTGGAGGTTGTGCAATGGAGTCATCATACATCGTTGCCACACTCAAAGAAGCATGCTGCAGGTTTCGGTGCTCTTGACCATGTGCCAGCAGTTATTAAATGCAACATATTCATTAGCAAAGTTTTTGTAGGAAAAGATGAACTTTTTAATGAAGTTACAAAGAAGTTTTCCATGGCTGAAAATCAATCACAAAGTAATGACTACAACCAGGTCCACAAACCAATATTTTAAACAAGTCCAACACCAGTGACAAACATGATTCAGAAAAAAAAAAAAAAAACTACAAGAAGATATGGGAGTACTTTGAAAAGGTTGCTGGAATGAAAAAGATCAACAGAATCATATAAATTATGCATATTTTATTAATTCTCTATTTACATGGATCACAAGCAATGACTATTATCCACAGAAAACAGAAAATAAAAGGGAATTCCATGCACTTTATAGCATGACATAGTTAGAAGTACCAGATTGTGAAGATGCAGTATTATGTGATTCCTTTGTGGCATCATCATCTTCCTCATTCAGTCTACCATTAGACAAAGATTGATCACCATTTGACTCTGAATCATTTGGACACTCTGGTGAGGATATAGCATTACAGCCAGTACCCGGCCACCACTCTTCGGAATGAACTGCATATTGTCCAACTGCTTCTCGATCTGGCTCCTGTCGATTTGAACTGTCAGACTTTGACAGCATGCCTTCTAATTGTTTTAAGCAACTCCTAATTTCTGACATAGCAAAAAAAAGGCTTGTTATAGATCACAAGAGATTAACAGAAAACTAGCAACAGGCCAAAGGGGTCAAGATGGGGGAGTACAGGTTAAATGAAAAGAAGATCACATAGAGCAGGCTCAGCTGCAAAGCAATATGGATGAAGCACATAGTCATTAGTTCCCAAAAAGACTAATTTCCCTGCTACTGAGACACCTTAAACCAAACAAAAGAATTGTGTACAAATACCCGAAGAAGGGGGGACAACTGTGGTCGATTTACAGTAATAAAGAACGACTTCTACAAGATAAGATAAATCCAGAGCATCCTAGACAGGACGCATTGACAAAGTTTTAATATATTGACTCCGCTGCTATTGAACATCATCCCAAGCTCCAAAAAACATAGCGTCACCAATTTTCAGAAAACATTCACTTACCCACGTTTCCTACCCTTGTAACTGGACTTTTTTTGTACTAGACACAAATAACGGGATTACGTTACCAACCTTTCTCCCGTCATTCCACAAAAAAAAAGTCAAAAATATCTCTGGACAAGTTTGTTTCAAATATAAGTAACATTGAAGACTAGCTATTCCTATAAAGAAACGAGTACTTCCTAATCCCATTTTTTGGCTTTTGGAATCAACCGCATAATCAACTAAAATGTTTGACTTTTAGCATTGAATCGAACTCACATGCATATTACCAAGTCCTCCTTAAGTTCCTGATCTGCAACTCCAATTTATTTCACAGTTCCGAGAACATTAGTTAATTACCATTATTGCAACAAAAGTTACAACAGTTCTCCAAAATTTTCAAGAAGAAAGACAATCAAATTGACTTCCACAGACAACCAAAAAGTCGAAGAGTTGGAAACTTTCAACTCTACAAATACGAAATCAATGTCTTAACTCTCCACTTGCAGCCACAAATCTCCACAATCAGCCAAACCCATCATCTGCCGCATCTCAAATTATTTTCCCAATTCAATCCCCCAGAAATCCAAAAACAGTTCCTTTATCCCAAAAACCGACAAATACACATGCAGACCGATCAAAGAAGCAATGAAGACAGCCAAAGAAACTTAAGAATCAGGCGAAAATCACATGATTCTTAGCACATAACAAAAACTCACCTAGGTTTTCGAAAACAAAATCATGTGAAAGATATACCCAAATATAAAGAGTGAAATTGAGTAAATGAAAGGGCAGTGAAAACGACACTTACACTTAACGGAAAAAGAAAAGCGAGGGTTGGGGGGAACAAAACCCTAGATTTCGGGGGAATAATCGGGAAGTGAAATGAGAGTCGGTGATGGTTTGCACAGCGACTAATTCCTTGTGTGCCGGAAAAAAAAGACAGGGAAGGATGAAGAGAAAAATCCCAAAAAGAGGAGCTCTATGGGGTTTCGCTTATTTGAACTCAAAACTGTTGTAACTCGTGACCAGAAGGACAGAGAGAGAGAGAGAGAGTATGACTGATGGCCGTAGGTTGCTCTTCCACGTAGGCTGGTTTCTGGCTACTTGCTTGCCCGGTTCTTGACTATTATAAATAAGACACTTTTTTAATATTAAAATAATTATAAATATCAATTTATTGTGAGTATTTCAAATAATAAAAAATATTTAAAAACAATTAAAGAATAAAAATATCCCTCTGAACATCAAAATGAAAGCCCCTGCAGAGCTTGCAGTTGCAGGTCTCACGATATCTTCAATGAAGTTCTCATTACTTTGTGTCAATGTCACCCTTTGTGTGATAACAAATCTTATCTTGATTTCAATCCGGAGGAGAGGACAGTGCCTTGATGTTCGATTTTATAAATTATGATGTCAAAAGGGCATTAGTTTTTACATCTTTTTTAGAGAACTTAAAAGAAAATAATTACTTACAAATATATGTTATTTATGTTAAAATATTAAGTAATAATAATAAGTGGTTATCATATTACTTATATATTTTTTTAAATGAACAAATTGTATTAACACTAGCAAATGCTAATTCAACATTACAATGAGTTCTATGAAACTGAATATCTATCAATTTACAATGTGATTAGAAAAGTTAATTAGAGATAAAAAAAAAATTTCAAATAAGTTACATTATCAATATAACATTAATTATAAATTTCATCTGTTTTTCATGTCAAGTGAGTAAATTTTTTGATTTTTTGCAATAACAACAGCTCTAATCTAGTTGAAAATCTTAATGGCTAGCTAGTACTTGTCTTCTGCAATCTTCTTGAACAATCTGTTATTTCTTTCTTTCCAAATACTATAAATGGTGGTGGTGAATACTGCTTTTGAGCAATATGACATTTTATTTTTCATGTTTAATGTAGTTGATGAACTAATTCATGTTTGAGCAATATGACATAAGCATATAGCAAGGAACATCTACTAATCTACTTGTGATCATTTTGTGGTAGGATTCATTTGTGAATCTTCCACTCAAATTGGGAGTCCAAATGATGAGTTCTTCACTATTCCTTTCAATCAATTGTGGTAAGAGTTTAACAAGTGAATAAAAAAAGGGATTTTGAGTTATTTATCCAGTATCTCCAATCTCTTTGTTGATAGTAGAGCCTAAAATCAATCCAAACTGGTAGTAAAAAAACTGCCATCTTGTGAATATAACTATAAGAAGGAATTACTCTAGAAGTTAGAAGGAAAATTACTTAATAGGAAAAATAAAATCAAACTCGAAAATACGAAGAATATTAACCTTCTATTTTTCTTATTTCATCTTACAGATGAAGATAGTAAAAAGTTTAGATCTTTAACGATATAAATGTGTCAATAACAATAAATATAGATCGATGCTTTGATATCTAAAGTCTCGTATTAAAAGTAGAGCAGCTCAGACTTAAAGTTAAATAACATAAGTCAAGCGCGATCAAGTTTTAAATTAAGCTTGAATTGCTTGTAAGGAGCTTTAATTTGCGCACAAACAACTTCCAACTCTGACCCAACATATTTATTGATCCTAACTATAATAATAGTCAAATAAGTTATTTAATATGTTATTTGATTAGTCGATTCAAGAATTAGTAATTCTTGAGCTGGCTATTCATACAATCACAAAATTCCAAGAATGAAATAAAACAAGAGCTCATTTTCTAACGCTATTGTAATTCCCTTCATGAAAGGTTTCGAAACAAAATTGTCAATGCTAAGACTAAAAATGTTATTGAAACTTCAATTTCCTTTTGCTTCAAAGTTGGAAACAAAATTGTCAATGCGAAGACTAAAAATGTTATTGAAACTTCTTCAAAGTTAAGGTGGGGACAGGTGATGAAGGCTGCCGGTTGGTTTGTCGACTCGTACCAATGTTGGTCTAAAGAAATAAATAAAAAATGGTCCTAATAATTTAAATAACCAAAGAGAAATTTGAGGCCCACGTGACACACACTTGACGGGCAAATTACGGGAAACGCGTGGCTCGAAGATGGGGACCTTACACGAAAGGCACAACGACAGAGGAACATCTGCCACGTGGGATGTCAACTTCACTCTTTAATAATTAATTAATATTTGCTTATAGAGTAGGAATATAGTACTACAGGTGGCAGGAGCTTGTCTCGCAGCCATTTTCTTTGCTGTTTGACAAATCATACGTTAGATGTGATTGATGGGCTCTGATATAATCACGTACGTCCGTTCATTTTTTTTATAATAAGCTCAAACGAATTTGTATTAATTGTATATATGTTAAGATTTAAGAACCTGCTTCGGTGGCAGTATTAGATGCTCCATCTTTAAGAGTAAAATATGTATGTTGGGCCTATAACTACATCATATAGATATAGGCCTGGGAAAGAGTTCCTGCTTCGGTCTTAAGTAACTACTCTTGGATGTGATACCTCTCTTCGCTTTAACTTAAAATACATTAATCAACATCAAGTCATCGATCCAAAAAGCCTTTGTTGGTCAATTAAATGTATTAGGCCACATGGAATAAGGGGTGACCAAAATGTATACTGCACTTGCGTTTGATTTTTTATTTACTGGCAACTCTACTCTCCTACTTACTTTCCACGGGATGTTAATTGTCATGACAATTGATTTGTGACCTTTTCAATTTACAGGTTGTTTGAAAGATGATAAATTGAATTCAATTACAAGATTACATTCAATTCATTTGTTTGGAATTAAAAAAAAAAGCATGAATTGAATTCTTCACTGGATTTAAAACTCACTCTGTTAATAAATTCAATTCACATTATAAATCACGTGAATTGAACCCCAAAAGCTGCTCTCTTCTTTTTAACTCACAAACCCAATAACACCCACTATTCCAACACTACAAACTATCGACAGTACCAAGATCAG
>JANIHZ010000008.1:34415955-34426300 GCA_027478365.1 Erythroxylum rufum | reverse complement strand
GGGACTTAGCAAACACGCTTGTTAATTTTGTAATAATTATCTTAATAATGAATCATTTGGAATTTTTTAAAGAAGATGTTGATCAAGATGATTAATTATGAGTTTGGTTGTAATTGTGATTTTATTTATTTAGGCAAATAGTCATAAGTTTTAGTAATTAATTTGATTTTAATTTAGTTCGTTAATTTTAAGAATGGATAATTGATTTGCATTATGATACTTTATATATAATTTGTATTTACATTAAGTTACATGTGATTTCACATTTTAACATTTTTATTACTCCACATATAAAAGCAAGAAAATAAAAAAGAAAAAATAATAGTATATGAATAAATGAGCATAAATAATTTCACTCTGTTGGCTTTGTGCCAATAAAAAGATGCTAGTATCTATTTGAGATAGTGACCTAGCTAAGTAACCAGGGTTATTTATAATAAGGTGTTTACTCTCACATCAAAATGCTAGGTGAATTTTCAAATAAACTTTTAAATACTTTTTTCAAATTAGCGTTTTCAATAAAGAGTACGAAAAAAATGTTTAAAGGTTTTAGCATTTTTCTCATTCATGTTCACTTTATGCATTAAGTGGTGTGAATTGAGTTGAAATTTAAAGATTTATGGAATGAATTGGATTAATTTATAAATTGATGCAAGTAACTAAGTACTCATTTGGAATGTTAAAGGTTGTTGAATGACCCTCTAAAGAGGCAAATTGTTAGAAAGGTCATTTGGGAAAAGCAATCTTATTTTGTAGGACTTCTTGAAACTAAAATAATACAACTTTATGTACATAATTGCCTAAGGATTTTGGCTATTGAATGGAAAATCCTCTCCTATCATGGTTACCACTATTATGGAAAGGTCATACATGCTTACATTCCATATAAAATCATAGTTTAAGTAACCTAGGAATCAAATCAAGCTTTACATCTGAAATGCCAACTCGATGAAGTGTAGGCTAGGTTTGAATTGATTGTGATTTATGCCTCAAACTTCTTATTTCAAAGAGCTAAACTCTTGAAAGATATTAAAGCCATACATGATGGAATAATTGATCATTAGGTGATAATTGGAGATTTTAACTACATCTTATCTCCACTGGAAGCAAAAGTAGGTAGAACTCATCATATAGGCACCTATAGGGAGATTATAGAATTGGTGCAAAAAGTTGTTCAGGTGGATCTAAGCTATATAGGTCGATTTTTCACCTAGAATAATAAATATCAAAGAGATTTGCTAATCAGAAAGAAGCTAGACAGAGTGATGGTAAAATCAATATTAGCTTAAACAATTCCCAGATTCTTATGCTCATTTTTGGCTTAAGCAATTCCCACATTCTTATGTTATTTTGGTGACAAGATTTGTTCCGATCATTTTTTAATAGATATCTTGAGTTTTTATCCTGATAAAACACCAGAAGCTCCTTTTAGATTCTTTAATGGCTTAACACAAAGATTGAGCTTCTAGGAACTGGTGCTTGTAAAATGGAGTATAGAAGTGAAACGTTATAAAGCTTTTCATATTATGAAGAAACTCAAACTTATCAAGGTTGCAATTAAGAAGTTTGCTAAAGAACATACTAAAGGAGTATTAAAAGATAAAAACAATATAAGAACATATTAAAGGAGTATTAAAAGCTAAAAACAATCTAAAACTTGCTCAAGAGAATTGCTATAAACATCCTTATAATAATGTTATGAGAATACTAGAGAGTCAAAGATTGAAGGAGTACTAGGAGGCTTTATCCTTGCAAAATTCCATTCTAAAATAGAAATTAAGGATTAATTGGTTCAGGGATGGAGATGCTAACACCAAATTCTTCCACTCTTCAACTAGAAGAAATATAAACAAGATAACTAAGTTGTATGATAATAATGGGGTCTTACAAACTGATTAGGAAAAGTTGCAAGGAATTGCTCTGGATTTCTTCACTAATCTGATCGGATCTGTAGACAACAATAACCTTAGGGAATTCAACTCTAGCAGATATTTTTGAGAAATTTGTCAATTAAGGGATGAAGGAATACCCATCACAAAATAGGAGATTAAAAATGTTCTATTTGATTTGCATCCATTTAAAGCACCAGGACTTAATGGATATTCTACTTGTTTCTTCCAGGATACTTAGGATATCACTAGTGCTGTAACAGCCCAGATTACCTGCCCATAGATATTGTCTGTTTTGAGCTTCGAGCCCCTCACGGTTTTTGCTCTTCCTACTCTTGGGAAGACGTGTCTATGGTGGAGAGATATACATACCCTTATAAGGTGTACTTTGTTCTCCTCTCCAACTGATGTGGGATCTCACACTCTCCACCCCCTTAGGACCCAACCCTCTTTAGGGCCCAGCCTAGCTGACACAATAGTCTGGGTACCGACTCTGATACCATTTGTAACAGCCCAAACCACCAACCCATAAATATTGTCTGCTTTGGGCTCCAAGCACCTCAAGGGTAGGAAGAGCAAAACCGTGAGGGTTTTGACCCGAGGGGCAACCCAAAGTGGACAATATATGTGGGCAGGTGGTCATGTTACAAATGGTATCAAAGCTGGTACCCGAATCATTGTGCTAGTTAAGTTGGGCCTTAAAGAGGGCTGGGCCCTAAGAGGTGGAGAGTGTGAGATCCACATCGGTTGGAGAGGAGAACAAAGTATGCCTTATAAGGGTATGGATACTTCTCCCCTTAAAATGCGTCTTACTAAAGGTGGGAAGAGCAAAACCATGAGGGGTTTGGAACCCAAAGTGGACAATATCTGTGGGAGGGTCGTCTGGGCTATTATAGGTACACTATTCACTGAAACTGTGCAAGAATTTTTTTGATCTAATATGTTGAAGGAAATGAATCAAAGATTTCTATGTCTTATTCCTAAAACGTAGAATCCCTCATCCATGGTGGATTATATGCCTATATCTTGTTGTTTATAAAGTAATCGTAATATTTTACAAACAAATTAAAGCTAGCTTTAAAGGATGGCATTGAACCTGCTCAAAGAGCATTCATTATTGGGAGATCAATAGGAGATAACATATTGCTCATATAGGAATTAACGAAACACTACACCTTAAGGACAACTATCAGAAGTTGTTCATTCAAAATTGATTTCTTCAAATCTTTTGACACCATCAGATGGAGTTTATTGAATCTTGCTCACTGGCTCTTGGATTCCCAGAGCAATTGGTTAAATGGATAATGGAATGCATCAAAAAAACTTCCTTCAGCATTCTTATTAATGGAGTTCTTAATCAAATCTTAGAAATACTAGGGGAATAACGCAAGGGAATTCTCTTTTCCCTTACTTATTCACGCTAGCTATGGAAGCTCTATCCAAGATAATCAACAAACTCATCTCTTATAATGGCATATTCTAACACCATCATAGATGTAGAGAGCTGAGGATCATATGTTTAATATTTGCTTACGATCTTATCCTATTATGTGGTATGACTTCCAATCCATTGAAATAATCTTGGGCATTATGTAGTTACTTTTAGCTTGTTCTAGATTAAAGTTCAAAGCTAATAAAAGTAATATGTTCATTTCTTCTGATGTGAGGAATCAATCTGAATTGAGCAAGAGATTTGGCTACAGAATTCAATCTCCACAATTCAAATATCTTGGCATTCTCATTACTACTGCTAAGCCAAAATTTAGACACTACATTCCTCTAATTGAATGCTATAAAGAAATAATCAAATTTTGGCAAAACAAGTTTTTATCATTTATTGTTAGGCTACTCTAATCAATTTTTTCCTAAATAGTCTACATGTGCATTGGAGTGCTTATTTAATTCTTCTGAAGAGTGTCATCAAGGAGATTAAGAGGAGTATCAATACTTTCTTATGGTCTAGTAAGGAAGAAAATTCAAAAGGGGAAAAGGTTAAACGGGAGGAAGATATTTATCCTAAAGAAGATGGGCGGTTGGGAATTGTCCCTATTTATTTTATGAAACAAGTCCTTTTAATTAAAATGATCTAGAGACTATACTTTGATAATGGAGCACTATGGATCAAACATATCAATGAAATTTACCTAAAAAACTAGAACTTATGGTAGTTGGAAATAAACAGGGGGCACTCTAAGTATTTCTCATATATGCTGAAATTGATAAACCTATTATAACCTTGGATTAAGCACAAGTTGGGGAATGGTGAAAAAATTTGGTTGTGGCATGACAACTGGAATGATCACACTCCATTATTTAAGAGAAATGATCTCCTACACTTAAGGAATATAATTCTTTTAGATGCTAAAGTCTCCTCACTCATACATTATGGAGTTTATCATTGAAACTTTAGAGGATCCTCGTAACTTTCAAATTATCTATCTCAGCTTCATCATTACTCTTGCTATAAAATTTACAAAACTAACTTAGAGAATGTACCATGGTATGAAATACAATGGAAACAAACTTTGAACCCTAAAGCTTCCTTGATCAACTGACTAGTTATAAAAAACAAGATCAAAACTAAGGATAGGTGGTTTGGCTCGTATGATCCTATTTGTGTCTTATGCAAAGAAGATGAGGAAGATAGGAATCATCACTTTTTCCAATGCAGGTTCTATAAAGTTATTTGGAATATAGTGTTGTATCTTTTAATGAAGCACTGTTAATCATATGAATGGTTCATGGCATACGTTACCAAAAAGTTTAGGAACTCAAACAAAATGGTAAGCTACTCAAAACTACTTTCATTTCAACAATATATTCAATACAGATAGAAAGAAACAACATATTATACAAAGGGGAAACCACTAGAAAACATCAATTAGTTGATAACACTCTAAACTGGATCTCAAAGATCATGATAGCAAGGAATGCACAAAGCAACTCACACTAGGCATGAAGCTTAGATGGAATCTTTGATAACTTGTAACTTTGTTCTAAGGATTATTCTACTAAACTATAACTAGTTTGTAAATGGTCTTACATTACAGTGGTACAATAGCTTTTGCTAGTGTTTAATTAAATCTTTCATTCATTTTCCAAAAAAAAAAAACTAAGCACTTAACAATTTAATAAACTTTGCAATTGAATGAATAATAGAGAATCTTGATGGATATTTTTAATTATTTTAATGTTTTCTTAAAATTTTTTATAGAGTGATGAAATTGATTTACCTTAGGATAACCAAATGCTTAAGTATAGGGGAATTTGATAACTGCTTAATAGACCATATTTTTAGTCCTATGTTCAATACATTTTGCTTATTTATTTGAAAAAATTTATTCCTATTTTTGGTACTTAATTCAGGTTGTAATTCACTTACTTAGAATAAAAGGAAAAAATTAGGACAAGTTTGGGGAGATTCAGAGGTATTTTGACCAAGTTATGAATAACCTAAAAATGCATATGGTCTTTAGACACGCCTGTGTCCATACAACCATGCCCATACTAACATGTTTCATATAAAATAAGATGAATACATGATTTCATATAGTTACACAGTCCCCATACATACCCATGTCTCATGCCCATATGTATGTTTTGAGCCTTTACTCATTCTAAATTTGATGGTTTCGTGATTTCTAATCAACTCTATCATTGTACATGACCGTGCAGGTGACTGTATGCCACCCAAAACCATAGTTTTTAAGTTATAGAAGATAAAAAATAAGAGGAAAATAAGAGAAGCTATAGAGAGGCTCAAGGAAACATAAATTAACGACTAGTACAATAGAAAGAATAAAGAACAAGCAGGGAAACATATTTTAGAGTGGATTATCATTGATCTAAAGTAGATTTCATGAAGATTAAAAAGGATTTCATCATGTTTCTTTTGATTTTTTGGTTTTCCTTTAATGTTAATGTTATGTCTTCTATTATTAGGAACTAAAACTTAGCTGATACTTATATTAAAAGAACCTTAGGATAAACCTTATAGTGATTTTATTTAAACTTAAATTCATTCTTGAGTTTTATTGATATTCAATTGTGTATTCTTAATTATTCTCAAATTAGTATTGCTAGTAAGTTGATTCATGTATGATTTCATAAAATTTATATTAAGAAATCCTTTTATGTGAATGGATTTACCATAATTGGAAGGAGTTACATGCAAACCTAAATTTAGATCGATATATACTTTCTAAATTAGAGTCAAACCTAATAGAGAAATTCACAAATCAATTAAAGCAATCTTAGGGCTTTTAACTAGAAAGAGATTTTAGTTATTCAACAATGGATTAGAAGTTAATAGTCTTGATAAAGATATTAGCATAATTGAGGAATTTTTATGATCCAATAAACTATAGATTAAATTAAGTAATGAAATCACGATTGTATGAGAAGTCCTAGGGAGATTCAAAGTCCAAGTACCACTGTCTTTTTTTGTTACTTTTTGGTTTAATCTTCGTTCTATTTATCAATAGTATTGATTTAGTTTAGTTTATTACTTTAAAATTTGAATTTGATTAATCATAAGCACGATAACTTGTTAGACTAGATAATAGAAAGATAATAAGTACTAGTAATTCTAGTCCATATAAGATTGACTCGTGCTCACCAGTACTAGCTACAGCTACATTGTCTGCTTATTGTTAAAACTAGATCACATCAACATCAATAAATTTCCATAGCTGCAAAAAGATAGGGATGCTATTGAAATGCCAAGGATCAACTTTTATCAATTTCATTGCATCTAAATCCGAATGGAAAGTAAAGAGAAACATATTTTCTTCATTAAGAAGAACTTCCTTTGAACCCATATCATTCTAGTGTTTAGTGGCCTAAGAGTTTATTGAGGGGAAAGCTAGACATTTCCCCATAAAGAAACCAACTATAGTTGAGACTAGTTGCTTGCACCTTTTCTAAAATAAAGGGAAAGCAATAGTGGAGAGAAACCTTAGAAGATTCACCAACAATATTCTTACAATTAATGTAAGAATTCATACTTAAAGAGGAACGATTTGAGTGCTTTTGAGGAGCAAAAGGCTTAAAAGGAGCAAAATAGGCTAAGGAAGTTAGGGAGGTAGATAATTGAGCTACTTGTTTCAAAGCCTAGAGAAGGAAATTGAGCTAAAGGGGATTTGGAAAGTAACTTAATATGAAAAAGAGAAGAGGCCTTAAGAAGGAGGGAGACCAGAAGAATTAGGAGAGGTGGAGGGAGGATAAAAGATAGTATTATAGTTAAAAACATGAAAGGGAGGAAAACTTATGGGCAAAAGAGGTAAGATTCAAAAACTAAGGTTATTAGTCTAGTCCATATTTAAGTGGATAAAGAAAATATTACTACAGTAGGAACAAACTGAATAAGGGATAAAGGAAACTTCAAAATTTCAATATAAAAACAATAAGAGAAAAAGGTAAGAGGAATAAAAAAAAGGAGAAAGATGAAAATGCCTCTAATTAAGAAAGAATCAGAGGTAGCTTGTAGAGGAAATGAAGAGGAGGAACTAAATGAGTTGAGGAAGAAGGAACAAGGAAGGGAAAGGAGAACATGAAAACTAAACCTAGTAAAAGGGGATTATTTTAGCAACAAAAAAGGGACGTGGAACTAAGATAAGCAAAGGAAGCCAAAGAAGGCAAAATTGATAGATATTTCACCTTTACTTAATTATGTAAATATGACATATAAGTAAAAGCAACAATACGTGTTCTTTCAAATAATACGATCACTTAACACAAATAATACCATATCTCTATATAAAATACAATCACAATTAAAAAAATATTCTAGAACTTTACTTTAAATTGTAAATAACACATCTAAGTACAAATAATACTATAATTTAATTAAACTGATACAACTATGCAAAACAAACAATACCATGAATCCTTACTAATAATAATAATTTCCAAATATCCAACTTTGTTATATAATATATTAATTTAAATAAAAAATTAGTAACATTTATATATAAGTCATAACAAGAAATCAAGTGTATGACATCAATTCACATATAAGTCACATTAATATTTTGTCAGTTAGAGATTCCCTAAAGAGTGTAGAATCATAATGAATTTAAGAAATCACAAATTCTTATTTGAAGTAAAGGAATAGCACTTGATATACCTAACATAGAGAACAGTTGATAAGCGTATTCAAGAGTATATTCCATATCATATTTCTAGTTTCTATAAGAAATATACCTAACATACACACTGACCACTCTTGCCCTAAGATAAGTTTCTTTGTCTTTGCCATGTCCATCGTGGCCAACAATTGGGGTATTTGAACAAAAAATGGCATGATATTTAAACAACAAATGGTTTGATATTTTTCTTTAAAGGGAAAACGCATTGAAAAGCTAATGGAAATTGCTGGGAACTTAAGAGTGGAAGAGATAAAAAGATCCAAAACATAAAAGATCACTTAAATAAAGAAACTTGATGGACTAAATAGAAAAAAAAGTTCATTTTAAATTTGGTTTGGAAAATGGTCAGAAAATAAAATTCAACAAAATAATAAGAATCACATAATTTGTAATTTGTGAGTACTAAAAATGAGAAAAAAAAATACCACAATTCCTTCAAGACATGATTCCATTAAACCAATATTATTTTACATATTTATAAAACAATAGAGAAGTTTTAAAACAACATCATGAGTCATTTAACAATATTATGACTTATTATAAAATTTACTAGTCTCCTTATATAAAATATCATCACGCAGTAAAAATAAAATTCACCTTCTATTTAATGTGTCAATACCAAAAATGAAGTTACCAACAAACACTTAGTCTCAATCTACTCCTACCAAGTTTTAGTCACCAATTAGGAATACACCATTCAAATCCAAGTGATTAGTTCCCCCATTTCTATTAAATAGCTTATTTCACAAAGTTAGGCTTCCATCTCAACTAGAATTTCAAATTTTCAAAATTTTGGGATATATTTATATATATTCATTATATTAAAATGGCTTTTATACTTCATATGAGTTTTCATTATGATATTTGTAGCTTTCATTATGATATTTGTTATTAACTTTTCATTTTTTATTAATGAAATTGCAGCTCTGTACTTTTAATTGGTTTACCATAGTTTTAATAATAAATCCAAAATCATATATTGCATATTATGTATTGTATACCATAAATGAATACAAACAATACAATGCCTTAACACAAATAATACCTGCAGTCTATACATTTAATACCATACCTATTCAATAAAAATAATAAAAATTATATTATGATAACAAATAAGCAACACCTTCACTTTAGGATGAGAATTCCATCAATGGCTATAAAGAATACCATGCCTTAGCATATCTAATAACAAGACTCCATATATTCAATACCATGGCTTTGAACAAAAAATTTCATCACTTATAGAAGATTAATCACTCCTTTATTTTAATATAAGAATATCATAAATGACTATAAAGAATACCTAGTGATGATACAATCAATACTAAGACTTTATACATTTAATAAACACCTTTATGCAAAAAGTACTATAACTTATAATAAATAAGTCACATCTTCACTTCAATATGAGAATATCATGAAAATTATATATGAATATCATACAATATAATAAATGTTTTCTATCAATTTATTCATAATAACATAAATATAACTATTGAAGGCATGGCCAAAAATGATTAAACTTATATCAATGTGGTTATTTTCATAAAATTTAATAGGTTGTAGGGAGTATTTTACTAGTGCAAATAATTCGAACCTCTGATCCAATAGTAGTTCTTCAAGATAAGGACCAATATATAAATGACAATCAAATGTGCCACCTTCACTCGAGTATAGGACATTTGGATGTCATAAAATATTGAGTCATTCTAACAAAGTAAGGCACAAATTGTAATTACAAAACAAAATGTCTTCATCCCTATATACATACATAACCTTAAATAGCTAATCACTAAACAGTTAACTTCACAACTTTTATCTTTAGAGGTTTTCATTCATCATCCCCCTTTGGGGATGCACTATCATTATTGACATAAACAACAATAACTTTGACATTTTATTTCTTTACTTTCAGATTTTCCTCAATCAAGATATATCTTTTATTCTTTTTAAAAGAACTAATAATGGGCATACTTTTCAAACTTAAGTCAACAATAATGACCTAAACCAAATATTGATGCCAAAACATTTCATCATATAAAAAATTGGCAAGCCGAACTAAAATTTTAATTAGATCAACATCAATTTTCCTATTACTTGAGTTGTTCATTTTCTTTACAAAGTATCTTACTAATGTGTCTTAGAAGCATCAACTAGAATTTTAATTTCCTAACATATTTTTTGTCAAAAAAAAACTCTTTCACTTTTTTCCACAACCATATGTAATTGATATTGTAGCGGCCCCTTACCGTAGGGTACACACCGGGACGCCCGCAGGTCATCCCGGTACATATCCTACGATAAGGG
>JANIHZ010000008.1:34281750-34298871 GCA_027478365.1 Erythroxylum rufum | reverse complement strand
ATTAACTAACATATTTTTGTTTTATTCTTTAATCAGAAAGCATTTTTTTGGGACGCTGCTTTGGACGGGAGCATATACAAATTATGGGAGAGGCGGGCTCGTACACGTTATCGAGACTTCATTAACGCGATAAACAAGGCTGGTGCACAACCCCGCTTTATTTCAGAGGATACTTGGAGTCGTTGGCTGGCGTAGTGGGCATCACCTGCAGCAATGTCCATCTCAGGACGTAACTCAGCCAACAGACGTGGAGCCCAGGTCAACAAAGTCTTCCCGTACATACGAGAGGCTCAATAACTCACCAAGAGCATGCAGGCAGACTTGTAAGTATCTACACTTTACACTAATTTTGTCGATATTTAGCTTCGTTTTATTATGGATAATGATAATGGTATAAATGTCTGGTGCCACTTATGGTTGTATTGAGTTATTTTCTTTGTATAACAGGAGGCGAATATCATACAACTTTATGAACCTCTGCCGAAGTTTAAACGATTTCTAGTTCACATCTAACATTTTAGTCTTTCTCATGTAGGAAAAGTCATTGGGCACCAAGCCTACACCTATTCAGTTATTTCTGTACACTCACACGAAGAAGCATGAAGGTGTAACCTTCATCAACAACCGCTGTTGAGAGCTGAATGTATGTCCAGTTAATGCATTTAATATATTTCTAAATACTTCTCCCGTCCTTCTTCTTAATGTTAACTTCACATACCTTATAGGACCAATTACAACAAACCCTTGAGCTACAACCTGTAGACGTGACTCAGACGTATTTTGAGGCCGTGGGTGGTAGGGATCGTCATGGCAGGATATTTGGTTTAGGTTCGTATGGGAACACATGTTATTCCTAATCTTCCATGTCCAGTACAACAGCGTCCACTAGGCCATCGAACAACAATGAAGTCATCTAGCTTCGGGCCACAGTACAAACATTAATGGACAAGATAGCTCATTTGGAAGAGGGGCAGACAGAGCGGGAGGAACAACGGATGAGGGAGCAGGAGCAACGGATCAGGGAGCAGATGGAGCTACGGATGGGAGAGCAGATAGCAAAGATGAGAGAAGAGATTATGCAGATGGCTTAGTTGAGACCACCATTGGAACAGTCGAAGGGAAGTTCTACAGAGGACCACCCGCGATCACCAGAACCTTAGATAGTCGAACTCTTTATTTTAAAGTACAAACATAACAATTTATGTACACGTTGATTTGTTTATTACCAATTTTATAACAATTGACATTCTTCAAACTTTGAACTTCTCATCTAATTTTCTTATTACACAAATATCTACAAATATACAATTTAAGTAAGTATGCACAGATAAGGGAACTCTTGAAAATATGCATTTAGCGGATGACAATTGATTGTTAGTAGGTATTCATAACACCGATGGATTACACATTTCCATCGGTATAGATAAACTTTTACCGACGAAAATGTTCTATTCCGTCGATAAAAATACATGGACTACACATGACGACGTACCAATTACTGTCGATAATCCTAACTTTTCAACGGAATAGACTCCCGTCATTAATGTTTACAATTACTTCTGCTTGCGCTCTGAACATACCGACGGAGGTTCCATCCCTAAACTATACCGACGAAAATTTTTCGTCGGTGTTAACTGCATTTCACTGACGGACTTTTTATTCAATATCCGTCGCAACATTAAAACAACGGATAATATTCCGTCGGTTTTCTGTTGACAATATACCGACGGTCATTGTCCTTCAGTAAGGAATAGCATCAGCCTTGTTGCCGACGGTTTCTTCTTTCGTCACTTTCCGTCGGTAATTATAATTGCCGACGGAAATGTTCCTTTCTCTGACGAAAAATTCCATCGGAGAACCTGAGTTTTCTTATAGTGGGTTGGAGAAGGAGCATGCAAGGCTAATTCGTCTTAGCCTCTATTTGGTTGGGTTTATACCAATAAAGCTTTTGTCAGTAGAGCTTTTTCTATAGAGCTTTTATGAGAAAAGCTTTTCTAAGAAACCAATTGACTATTTGACTGTCAATAAAAAAAAAGCTTTTTAAAAAGAGCTTCATATGCTAGACAATTTGGCAATATAAAAATAAAAAGCACTATTAATTTTAAGTATATTTTATTTTGTAATTAAAATTATTTGTGCATATAAATATTATTTAAAGTATATTAAACAATATGCAAAGCACAATATATTAATTATTATTAAACCATATGGAACGTAAATAAAAATATATCTAACCAAATCTTTTATATAGATTATAACATAAGTAAACTAATATTGAAAATAAATATTAAAACATAAAAAAGCCAAATAATATTATATAAATTCTAAAATAAATATCCAAGTTGAGTAGATAGTTAAATATATAATAAACAGGAAGATGAGTTTGTAAGTATTGTAGGAATTATGTGTAAAACATAAGGAATAAAAGGGACTAAAAAATAGGCTCATTAATTGATATGAAAAATCTATCTAAAAAAGGACACATAAGGGCAAAAGGGACTAAAAAATAGACTTATTAATTAATTTGAAAAATCTACATGAAAAAACACTTTTTTGAGAAGCGCTAAATTTGAGCTTCTTAAAAAGCTACATTTTGGTTACCCAAAAAGCCATATTTATTAAAGAATTATTTTTTTATTTTATAACCAAACACCAATTTTAAAAAAAAGCTTTTATGGTGGAGAAAAGTGCTTATTGATCTCCCAAAAGCCTATCCAAACAGGCACTTAGCCAAGCTAAGACAAGCCAAATAAAAGGAAAAAGAAAAGGTGGAATGAAGAAAAACCAAGAGGAACAAGAAGGATATCATCATAATGAAAGTAAGGAGAAAATTTTGTATCCCGCAAACATTGCAAAAATGAGCAACATACACCTAGGTGTTTTTGGTTTATACCAAATAAAAGATATAAAGCTTGCAACCAACTTAGAAGTATTGAAAAGGTATGCAAGCATAAGGAGAAGGAGCTAAAACAAAAAAGAATGGCTGAAGTCCATGAACATGAAGAATAGACCTTGTTCACATTCTTTGCAATGTCTAGTTATAATAACAAGAATGAGCGACTTATAGCCTCAAGTTACACTTATCATATAACCCATAATTAATTTATTTTTAAGGTCCTTGATAAAAGTTTTCAATTAAGGATATGAGTTGACAATTAAACTTGCTTATAAGTGAAAGGAAATGAAATAGTTGCTATTAAAATACATTAATGTATCAAGTTGATTACTAATGTGTTATTTATGCTAAGTTTAGATCAAGATCTTCTTAGTTTGAGTCAATTAATTGATAAAGGTTATATCATATAAACTTTTCTTTAAAATTTTGCATTATATTTTATCCAAATGGAGCTAAATTATTGAGATAAACATAAAGAATAAGTTATTTCCTGTTAGATATAGTCTAAAATTATTATGAAAAATGTAAAGTAACTAATATGATTAATTTAGGTAATTAAAACATATTTAGTCACAAAAATGTGAAATAAAAAACTGTTAAAAGTTCAATTTAAGGCATTTCTGAAACATAATACAAATTTCAGAAATCCCCTACATACGACAGTAACCATACAAGGAATCTCATTCTTAGATTCAAAGATAAGTATTCTTCTCCTAATCTGAAAAAGAGACACACCTCCAAATATCTGATAAGGGATTTTAGTACTTTTGCTCACCAGGATAGGATGCTGACTTAGTGGACATCCCCCAAGTATCTATCTTGCAAAGAAACTTGTTAGCCAAACCTTCAAATGATTCTTATATTATAGCTTTTTTTCTTTTTGAAAAATGAAATGAAATATGTTGAAACTCAACCTCATAGGTGTACAAAAGATCAGGTACAAAGGGACTTCATGTTTGTACACAAATATGACCTGAAAATAGGTGCTACAATTCTACAGTTTAGCAGTCTGTTCCAAGTTGTTGTAGTACAGCAATAGAAGCAGGACTTGTCAGTTAGAGTTCGGTCACTGTATGTGCATTACTTGTTCATGCCTTTCCAATTTCCTCGACATAACAGATGATGCAACAATGTATACATTACAGAAGTAATATCAACAGTCAGGAGTGATAACTAACACTTGGTTCTTAATCCTAACTGCAGTCTTTCATTAATTCTAGCTTAAAGCACTTCAGTTTCTAACATTTTCTTATGTTGGGTTCAAAAAGATGGGTACGTGCTTTTCCTTTGTAGTCTCGAAGTTTTGGTCGACTTTCCTGACCGTCTCACGACAATATGCGGGAAATGCAAACAAAAGAACCTTCTTAAGATCTTCAGTGGGTAAGGAGACTGAAACAAATGTAGAAGTTCTTATCTTTCTCTGCGAAAATTGGTTTTCAAGAATTAGAACGTTTGCCTTCCTTAGCTTTTGATAGAAATATAGTATATGGAAAGTGCTTGGAGACGGTGGAGTTTTTGTTTTTTTCTCTGCTTGGACTAAATTCGGTATCTTTGCTTCCCTATGGTTCTCACCTTTATCGTATCTTTAAAGGACTTGCATTACGTAGAAATAAACTAGTATAAGTTTTGGTTCTTGATTCCTACTTTTCTCGGAGTTTCCGCATTTGACACATCAAAGTCTCCGGAGAGATTTCCACTCCCCTGTATAGAAGTTGCAGTCCTTATACATAAATGAAAATCACGGATACCATTACCATTATCTTTCAATTTTTCTTCTCGCGAGTCTCCTTGAGCCTCGTACAGTAGTACTCTTTTTTGGACTTAAATGCTTCTGAGAGTCACTTTTCCTCAGTCTTCCCACTCCTTTTTCTCTTTAATTCAAGTTCTTAAAAGGATCATCTTTGTTTGACGTAGTTAGTATTAGGAGTGAGAGAGTTTCTGGAATTTAGATTTGTATTTGATCCTTATTTGTGTTTCCTTGTGTTTGTCATCTTTTGCTTCCGTACTCTATTTTTCTCGTAATGGTCTGCAGTTCATTAAAGAATGTGTGGATGCGTTGATCAGTTCATGTCACAGGCACCTGCTTCCATGTCTACCCCAGAAAGCAATTCTTTAACTGAAGAAATGACTAGTCCAATTGGTTCTCTCGAAAAGAAACATTCTTTCTCCTTGTTGCTTGAGTTGGCTGCTGATAATGATGTTGAGGGCTTGAAACGATCTATAAGCGAGGAATTTGAGATTAGAGAGGTCGGATTCTGGTATGGTCGTGACATGTTGTCTAAAAAGATGATTCTGGAGCAAAGAACACCGTTAATGATTGCTGCCAAATATGGAAGCATTGATGTGGTGAGACTGATCCTTCTCTTGCCTGAGATGGACGCAAATTTCTCTTGCGGGACTGATAAGAGCACGGCCCTTCATTGTGCTGCTTCTGGTGGATCCATTAATGCTGTCAGTGTTGTAAAGATGCTTTTACTCGCTGGTGCCGATCCGAATGCTGTTGATGCTAACGGGCATCGTCCAGTTGATGTTGTTGTTGCTCCTCCGAAATTTCAAAGCTTGAAAACAGCACTTGAAGAGCTTTTGAGAAGTGACCATGTTTCTGGCTGTGAAGGAGACCTACATGCTTCAGTTGATAGTTTGAGTTCCATTTCATTGCCTACCTCATTGTCATCAGAAGATGGCCTGGTGTGTAGTAGTACCTCAGCTGCCTGTAAGGCTTTCAATATAAGCGTTCTTTTTTCAGCTGAGAAAGAGAAAGAACTACCTGTTGATCCCTTCTCTGCTGATACTACAGACCACGCATTCACTACTGATGAGTTTCGGATGTTCTCGTTCAAGGTCCTCCCTTGTTCTCGTGCGTATTCTCATGACTGGACCGAGTGCCCCTTTGTTCATCCAGGAGAGAATGCAAGGAGAAGAGACCCTAGGAAGTTCAATTATAGTTCTGTTCCATGTCCGGATTATAGAAAAGGAGCGTGCAGGCGTGGAGATATGTGTGAGTATGCTCATGGAATTTTCGAGTGTTGGCTACACCCTGCCCAATACAGAACAAGATTTTGCAAGGATGGCACGAAATGTAAACGCTATGTGTGCTTCTTTGCCCATGCGCCCAAAGAACTGAGACCTCTTTATGCAACTGCACTGCCATCACCTCGACCTCCCGCCATAGATTACTCCCCAGCCTCAACCATGTTTCCTGGATCTAACATGGCAGTCACTACACTTCCTCCTTCCCCGTCTCCTCCACCACCGATGCGTCCTTCAGACAGTGTTTCTTATTCAACCATGGCTTGGCAGCAGCAAAGTGTCTCAAATTTTAATGTTCAGAGCAATCATCCTCAAGCAAGCCGCCTGAGAACTTCACTTAATGCAAGAGATGTTCCTACTGAGGAGCTCAATGCGTTAGAAGATTTTGAGTTACATCAGACGCAGTTCCTCAACGAAACCTCCTATGCATCTCAGCCAAATTTTGGTACCAACTCTCCAAATCGTTCTGCTTGTTCAATCGCAAATTCGGACAAGTCTTCCTCTGCAAAGTTGTCTGCTTGCTCCCCCTCCTACAAATTGGCAGTTCTTAGTCAACCTCATCAACAGCGCAACACGCTTAATCCATTAAAGAAAAGTGCTCTCTCTCCAAAAAACGCTACCGATCACCCTTCTTTGCAAGCTCCAATTGGTCCTTCTTCTCCAAGGAGGATTCCACAGACAAGCGAGCCCGTATCACCAGTGAACTGCGAGTCACCTTTTCTTGGTCAACAACAGTCTACTGGCCTAAGCTCATGGGATAACGCTTTTAGCCTCTGTCATCATCTTAGATCCAACAATGAGGATTCATGGCCAAAGCAGGAATGCGGCAATGGGAATTCAAACTGGCCTGTTCAAGTAAATGAATGGGATAACTTACACCAGCAATGCTCAATAAGACTTGCAGAGGAACCTGATGTTTCATGGGTTCAATCAGTCTTGAAGGAACCACCAGGTGAGACAAAAGAAATTATGGGTTCTAAAACTAAAACGCAGAGTGATGTGCCATTGCAAGCCTGGCTTGACGGTTTACAGCTTGATCAGATTCTTGCTCAGTGAAACAAAAGAGCTTAACCAAGTTTGAGACAGTCACTAATTGGCAAGTGGAAGGACTAAGGAGATTATTTCTTGTTCCATTTTTTTTTTCTGATAACCTTTCTTTCTTTTAATATTTTTGATAAATAAGGAGAATCATGGCATAATTTGGCCCAAAGTAGTCATTATTACTGTCAAATTCTCTTAAATTGTCTTGTTCAACAACAGGTCATGTATGACTTGGATGTGGTTTCTTTCCTTCGTTCATTTATTTGTTTGCAACAAGTGAGATTGAATTGTCCGTCACGGGGTTGAACTTTGATATTGTGAGGAATTCGTTTTCTTTTTTTGTTTATTCATGAAGACGATCCAATTTTATTATTTTCTTCGTGGACAGCTTGCTTCACTTTGCAACTCTACACATCTTTTCATCTATTTTTCTGCAAGTCTACGTTGAAGTGGATCCCGATAAGTACAGGAAGTGGAAAGCTTTTATTAATTTATCTGAATTCTAAAAATCTTTGTTAAGAAGAAGATGATAAAAAAAGAGATGTGACATGGAACCTACTGCCTATTTTATGGGGCTCTCCAAGCTTATCATGTTACCTGATTTGACGCCACTCTAGACTTGGTTACAAAGTTTGTGCTCTTCAATGGAGTTTGGTTTTTGAAGGAAGAGACGAACAAAAACTAACAACACCATGTGCATTTGATTGTTGCTATGATTTAATTTGATATAACCACACTTGCTTAAAAGTTTATAATAATCAACTCCTTTTCATACAAACCTCTCCTTTACGTCACTGAAAAGTCTCCTAGTCCTGTGGATTTGGGAAAAGCAGTCCAAAGTGATGTCTTGTTAGTTGGTCCTCAAATAAATTAAGCGTTAGTAGTTCAGCAGGTTAAAACACAAGCCAAATGGTACAAAAGGGAATAGTGCATACCATCTGAGTTGCGGTTTTTAGCTTCTTCATTTTCTTGGATGAGAACTATGCTTGGTCCTGAATCATTAAGCTTCCAAAAGGTCTTCTAAAGAATTCCTTAGGTCTTCATTTATTGGCTGCATAATGTTTTATTATCCCAAGTTGCCAACTTTCTACTGATCAAACGTTAAGCTGCACCTCCAACCTGATGAGTCCAAAAGTAGCATGAGCTTTTCTGGTGGTGAATTGCAATCTAATCCTCTTCATCGTGAAATAACAAACGAACATCAATAGCATATCCACATTCTCTGACAAGTGCCATTAATGAACTTAAGTTTGTATATATCTTCTCAGAACTTGGGTGTGATGTATCTCCTGAAGCAAAAGAGTGAACCTGACCTCTAATGATGATCCAACTGATTCCAGGAGACTTTCTCATGCCCTTTTCTTTCAGCCATGTTCTTATTAGTCTAACCTCTGACCAATGACCTGCTGCAGCATATATATTAGATAGTAGCACGTAGTTCCCCACATTGGCGGGTTCTAATTCCACAAGCTTTTCAAAAATGATTGCAGCTAGCTTGGTGTTAGCACGAAGTCGACAAGCACTTAGCAGAGCCCTTAAAACTGATGCATCTGGTTCAATAGGCATAGAATTGATAAACTCCCATGCTTCATCCAAACAACCAGCTCGACCAAGTAGATCCACTACACAACCATAATGTGCCATCTGGGGGGTGATCCTAAAATCTGAAAGCATGGAATGAAAGATCTCTATACCCTTTTCTATTAAACCTGCATGGCGGCAGGCAGATAGTACAGACAAAAAAGATATCCGGTTTGGTTGGAAACCATCTTCTAACATCTGTTTGAAGGCAAGAATAGCATCATAACTACAGCCGTTCGTACTATAGCCAGTTATCATTGCATTCCATGAGATGATATTTCTCCTTTTCAAGGTTTTAAAGATCTTTTCAGCGTTGTGCACACTACCACATCTTGTGTACATTGTTATCAAAGCATTGTTGAGAGACAAGTTGGAAGTAGATGAAGAAAATCTCCGTGTTGCATAAGCGTGCAAACCTTGGCCTTCAGGCAGATTGGCAAGATCTGTACAACATGACAGAATGTTTAAAACAGTGACCAAGTTAGGTTCTACTTGGGAAATCATACGGCTAAAAAGTAAAATAGCTTCATCTGTTCGGTTTTGCTCAATGTAACTTGCAATTATCGCATTCCATGAGATCACGTCTTTATCTGGACAGGTTTCAAACAGATCTCTAGCAGTCGCTTCATCACCACAATTCATGTACATATCTGTCAGTGCAGTGACCAATGATAAATTAAAATCAAAACCATGTTTTATTACTAAACTGTGGATAGATCGCCCGGTACCTAGATAGCTTTCATCACCACAACTTGCAAGGAGTGCTATCATTGTATGAGAGTTTGGCTCAATTTCGGATTCTTGCATCATTTCACGGAGTTCCCACGCCTGACTAATAAGATTGCTACTGGCAAGTGCTAAAATCATAGTGTTATATGAAATGATATCTAACTTATTAATCTGACCAAAAACCTTCCGTGCATCTTCGACACAATTAAGATCTGCATATATGCTCAATAATGCATTTCCAAGAGCAACATCCATCTTCATCCAATACTTGTATGCATAAGCATGCAAGCTTTTACACTTCATCAATCCATCATCTAATTCTGCACATAAAGATAGCATAATCACAATAGTTCTCTCATCTATTCTCACCTCTGTTTGCATCATAATAAATAAGCCAGTAGCTTCCTCATAAAAGCCATGTTCAATATATGAAGCTAACATGGAATTCCACAAGGCAACATCACGAATGGGGATATTATTAAATAGCTTAAATGCCAAATCTAAACTTCCACAGTAACTATACATATTCAGCAACGAATTCACTATGAACAAGTCATTGCCGTAGCCAACCTTGATAGCCATCACATGAATTTGCATGCCCAGTTTGAGAGACCCGATTACCCCACAGATCTGAATGACAATCAATATGGTGACCAAATCAAACGTGACCCCATCCGTAAGCATCCAAACAAAAACCAACAACGCTTCCAACAGCCTCCCTGCTTCAAAATAACCGCTAATCATTGCATTCCAACTCAAGGAACTCTTAACAACCATTGAATGGAAGACAGAAGTCGAAATTCTAGCATCAAATTTGAAATAGAAGCCAATCAAGACAGTGCCCACATGTGGATACAAATCAAAGAACCCATTTCTCAAGCAATAACCATGAATTTCCTGTCCTAATCTCAGTTCTAAGACCCCTTCAGCTGCCAGAACCAATGCGACCAAAGTCCGCGAATTGGGTTTCCATCCTTCCCCTTGCATCCTTCTAAACAAAACAATTGTCTCCTCGTAGCAATGGCAACTCACACATCCAGCTAACATGGCATTCAACGAGACCAAATCTCTCTCATTCAGTTTATCAAACACCGTTCTACCTTCTTCAAAAAACCCACATTTGCAATAAAAATCAAGGATAGAGCTGCCAACACGGACATCTTCAACCAAACCAGTACCCTCAAGACTGGCATGTACTCTCTTGCCAAACCCAACGTCATTTAACCTCCCGCAAGCCTTGAAAACAAGAGGCAGAGTAGCTTTATCAGGAGTTATGCCAAGAGATTCCATGTGAGCATACGCAGAAAGAATGGCAGAGTCATTTCCAAGTCTCGCTTGGTTTTTGAGAATGCTGTTCCAATCCCTCTTTGGGTTGATTCTAATGTGAATTATAGGGGGGTTTGTGGGGTTTAATGATAGGATGGTATTCATAATCAAAGCCACAGCCTTTCATGGGAAAGAAGAAGACTGTGGAGTGGATAAAATGTTGAAGATAAAGTCCCAGTGGTCTTGCACGGATTAGTAACTTCAATGTCTTTATGTCCTAAACTTTTTCGACTCCAAAATCTTATTATAACTAAAATTTTCAAGCATTTACCACAATTTGCTTCGGATGTTATAAATAATAACCTTTCATTTTCTGTCCTGAAATTTATCGACTTTAAATTTTCATGCACTTACCATGGTCTGCTTCTGATGACTCTAAATGATGACCCATTGACCCCTCCAGCTTCTATCTCCAAAATTTGTTGACTCTAAATCTTGTTATAACTAAAATTTTCAAAAATTTAAAGTAGTTTCCTTCAGATGACCCTAAATGATGTAGCTTGGATTTGTATATCCCACTTAGGTACCAAAGAAATTAATTGGAGTTAATTAGTAAAATCAAAGTTGCAAATACCATACTAGACTTGGTATCGGATTGGGTTCCGGTACGGTACTATATCGGTACCGGTTAATATCGAGTATTGTTTTAAGTAATTTTTTAAATTTATGAAATAGTACGTGAATTTTTTTAAAATTTGCAAAATAGTTCATTGGTATATTGTACAGTCATATTGTATACTTTATAAGTTTACATCAATCATGTCTTCAAAAAATCATAATAATAAATAATAATCACAATTAATATGAAAAACATAATTATCATCGTACAAATATAAAATTAAGAACAATACAAAATATTTAAAGTATTATAATAATACAATTTCATCATATAATAAATAATAATTAAATCAAAATATCTAATAAAAAGAACAATAAATATCCTTAATTCTCAAACTATTACAATTTACAATAAGAATTCGTGATGAGGAAACAATCAAATAGAAGTTAAACCTGAAGCAAAAATATTTACAATTACATTATATATATAGAATTAACATATACATCAAATATAAGTAAAATTAAAAGGAGAGGGAAAAAAAACTCTGGAACGAAATTCAATCGCTTACGGGAGGATACTCATTATAACTGCACTAATTCTAGTTATCATTTGATACAAAATACTCATCATTGAGAGGAGCTTCATCATCATTATCATTCAAATTTAATGCACCAAATGACATGTCAATACTTTCCTATCCAAGATTATCTTCCAAGTGATTGACATCTACCAAATTTGGTTCTTCAAAAACTCAATCCGCCAAAAGATCAATATTATCAATGGAAATTGGATCAATCGAACTACTTGTGCTATTAAGACTCCTAATAAACAATAAAATTTAATTATTAGAAAATTATAAGAAATTATATCGAAATTAATAATGATAATAACATATCTTTCCTGAATTTTTAATTGTAACAAACAAAAACCAAGTCATTTAATCTCTTATGCTCCAATCTATTCCTTTTATTAGAGTGGATAAATTCAAATGTGCTCCAATTTCCTCACAGCCTATTACACTCACACATTGACTTAAAATCTGAATTACAAACCTTTTCAATTCTGGAACACCATTTCCGAATTGATCCCACCAAGAAATTGTAAATCGTAAGATAACAAAAGTAGCATTATAAACAAAATAAAGTGATAATTAATTTTAACAAATAAGAAAAAGGAAACAACTAATACTTAGAACAAGTTTTCCTCTTTGTCGAATAGCAATTGAGATTCCAAAATCCCCATAAGATAACTTAAAAAGCTCTATTTGTGAGCTTAAGAGATCTTGTGTCGCATCAATGCTAACAATTATTGTAATAATAAAAAGCATTTCTTTATTAACTTCAATTTGCTTAGTAAGATCCAACCTAAAATAGATACTAGGATTCAAAAATGTCCTAGTTGCAAACAATAGAGAAGAAAGTTGTCTTTCCCTTCTCTCATTAATGATTGAAAGATATGGTGTGTACAAAGAAGACTTATGTTTCATATTGGTTTTGATTGCTTCCGTTGCTCTCTCCATGGCATCAAAAAATAACCTATTATTGGCTTTTTTTCACTATTAGTCAAGCAAAGCACCCTCATCAAAGGCTCACAAACTCGGATAACAAATTGACATTGAGACCAAAATTCTTTTACAAACCTCCACTCTAACATTAGAACTAGTATGCTGAGATGCAATCCACTTATCACTTGTAAACATTTGTCTTAACTCTTTCTTCATCGTATCAAAAGACTGAAGTGATAAGAAATTTGTTGCAAATCTTATCACAGCAGGACGACACAAATTCCTACCAGTGATAAATTCCTTTCTTGTTAAATTTAATACCAATGCACGATTATAGATGAGTTTAGCCACTTTTTTAGCTTTCTGCATAGTCTCATCAATAACAGGAAAATACTTAGGATCTCCTATATTCTCTAGCATTAGGTTAATACAATGTATAACACAAAGAGTCTAAAAAAAAAGAATTATACTTATTTTACAACATTTTTCCTGTCGCTTTATAAGCGGAATCATTATTAGTAATAAACTGAACAATTTTTTCTAGCCCTACTTCATTTACAACTTTATCAAATATCGCAAACAAAGTCTCAGTATTCCTAATAAGGCCAGATACATCAATAGATTTAAAAAACATAGAGTCATTTGTAGAATAAACCAAAAAAATTAATAATAGGCTCCTATCTCTTATTCTTCCAACCAGCACACATGATTGGACATCCATAAGTAGCTCAAATAACTCTTCATTTTGCCAAACAACTCAAAAGTTTACCTTTTAAGTCATTAATCGAAGGACCTTTGCATCCCAGACCATAAGAGGCTATTGTATCCATCATAGGTTGATAATAATAAGACTAAGAAGTATTGAATGATGAACCTGTATCATACCACCATTTAGCTATTGTCATATTGATATTGTGAGTCGCATCTCTTGATTGTATTGCACTAAGAATTAAAGGTTAAGCTCCAGGAATTGTTCGTGGTGCAAAAAAACTAGTCACCTGTCTTCTTCTCTTCCTCATATCTGGTTCAGGTACTTCTTTTTGGGCCTGAGATGGAACATTACCAGTGTCACCACCACCACTACCACTACCACTACCACTATTCTACCACCTTCAACATTTCTATAATCACCATGGAAACTAGAAAACGAGCTTCTACTACCAATTTCAAAATTCAGTTTTTCCCTTCTATCTCTCTCATGTTGATATCCTTCAAGCAATGTTTTCATTTCCCATTTCATATCATGACTTATTTTTTTACAGGGTTTCGCATCTCCTTTAACCCTAGCTAAATATTTCTTTAATCAGGTGATTCCTCCACCTTTCAAATGCTTGTTACAAACAAGCAAATAGTATAGTTCCTCATACCGGGGACAAATGCAGTATGAGCCTAAGCTGGATCATTGTATCTTCCTAAATTGGGTTGATCAGGAGTACTTGAACTTCCTTCCATTTATCTGTAAAAATAAATGAATGAATATATCAAAATAAATAACACGTAATTTAATTACACAATATGCATATCCATCCTATATAATATAACTCACTTTGTATGATTACGTCATACATAATTCAATTTCATCGAACACAATTCACTATAAGTTAAAAACTAATAATTCAATTATTCACCATATATAATTACACAAAACATATATAAACAATTTTCATTTCCAACAATCATAAAACATACATAAAAATTTTCTATTTCTAACAATTTTCATTTCTAATAATCACAAAACATGCATAAAATAATTTTCATTTCCAACAATTTCCATTTCCAATAATCGTAAAACATTTATAAAACAATTTCTATTTCCAACAATTTCCATTTCCAATAATCATAAAACATTTATAAAATAATTTCCATTTCCATCAATCATAAAACATACATAAACATTTTTAATTTCTAATAAGTTTCAACATTTTCCATTTCCAATAATCATAAAACAATTTCCATTTCCAACAATCACAAAACATACATAAACAATTCCTATTTCCAACAGTTTTCAACAATTTCCATTTCCAGTAATCATAAAACATTCATAAAACAATTTCTATTTCCAACAATCAGAAAACATATATAAACAATTTCCATTTCCAGCAATTTTCAACAATTTCAATTTCTAATAATCACAAAACATTCATAAAAAATTACTATTTCCAATAAATTTCAACAATTTCCATTTCCAATAATCACAAAACATTCATAAAACAATTTCTATTTCCAACAATCACAAAACATACATAAATAATTTCTATTTCCAACAATTTTCAACAATTTTCATTTCTAATAATCACAAAACATTCATACAACAATTTTCATTTCCAACAATCACAAAACATACATATATCAAAATAAATAACACATAATTTCATTACACAACATGCATCTCCATCTTATATAATATAACTCATTTTGTATGATTATATTATACAGCCTCTCTACTATGTAGGGGTAAGGCTGCGTACTATCAGACCTCCCTAGAACTTGCTTTATTGCAGGACTTCGGACTGAGTGTGATGATTATGATGATATTATACACAATTCAATTTCATCGAATACAATTCACTATAAGTCAAAAACTAACAATTCAATTTCATCAAATACAATTCACTATAAGTCAAAAACTAACAATTCAATTATTCAACATATATAATTACACAAAACATACATAAACAATTTCCATTTCCAACAATTTAGAACAATTTTTCAAACATGAGGATCAAATTGAAGGGTATGATATGATTTACATAATCGCCAAATAATGAATGACATATCTTATACAATTGTTCATACACATCTATTCATAATATGAGGATCAAGTTGAAGGATATAACTTTATAAAACAATTTTCATTTCCAACAATCACAAAACATACATAAACAATTTTCATTTCTAACAATTTTCATTTCCAATAATCACAAAACATTCATAAAACAATTTCCATTTGAAATAATCTTCAACTATTTCCATTTCCAATAATCACAAAACATTTATAAAACAATTTCTGTTTTCAACAATTTCAACAATTTCCATTTCCAATAATCACAAAATACTCATAAAACAATTTTCATTTCCAACAATTTCCAACAATTTTCATTTCCAATAATCACAAAACATTCATAAAACAATTTCCATTTCTAACAATTTTTAACAATTTCTATTTCCAACAATCACAAAGCATTCATAAAATAATTTCCATTTCCAACAATTTCCATACAAAGCATTCATAAAACAATTTCCAATTCCAACAATCACAAAATATACATAAACATTTTTCATTTCCAACAATTTTCATCAATTTCCATTTCCAATAATCACAAAACATTCATAAAACAATTTATGTTTCCTACAACCACAAAACATACATAAACAATTTTCATTTTCAACAATTTCAAACAATTTCAATTCAAAGTTTCAAACATGAGGATCAAGTTGAAGGGTATGATATGATTTACATAATCACCAAATAATGAATGACATATCTTATACCATTGTTCATACACATCTATTCATAATATGATGATCAAGTTGAAGGCTATATTCATAACATGAGGATCAAGTTGAAGGATATAACTTTTTTGGAAATATTTTTTTTAATTTAAAGCTTTGAATCTTCTTTTCATTTCTAACAAACCATAATATTATATACACCATGCTATATTTGGTTCTTAAATATATAAGTTGCTTTTACGATTTTTAATTAACATTAATAAGTCTAAGTATAAATGATTGGAGCCTACAATATGTTTACAATTTGAAAAAAAGTTCTTTTTGGACACATTTATTACATCACTACTTTGACAGTACACTCAATTAATTATTTACCCAAAGCTAATACATAAATACTATCATTAACTATAACCAAATTAATATTAATTTGCAATTGCATAATTTTATACTCAATTAATTATTTACTTAAAGCCAATACCCAAATACTAAAATGAAATACCATTTCACAAATTTTAAGGACGTATCAATTAATTATTTAAGTCTTTGCAAGTTTGCAACTTTAAAATTCTCGGTTTAAAATTTTAATTTGAGTTGTTTCAACTTTCAACTTACAAACTTTCAATTGAATCAATTCAATTCATCAACATCGTCACATATTTACATCAGGCCGTGCATTTCATTCATTAAAAAACTTATTATAAATTTTTCTTAATCGGTTAAACTTAAACCAATGTTTAAAACCAAACTAGAAATCAACCAAATAATCATTCAACTCCAATATCCAATCCAATTACACCCACACAAATCACAAAACCAAAACAACACCATGACTCATTCAACTCCAATATTCAAATCACAAAATCGCGATTCATCTCTAATATCCAACCCAGATACACGCAAATCGCAAATCACAAAACCAAGTTCCAAACGATCACAAATCCAAGATCCAACTGAATCACAAAACTAAATTCCAACTTTCACCATCCACGTTCGAACTAATTC
>JANIHZ010000008.1:34246922-34258827 GCA_027478365.1 Erythroxylum rufum | reverse complement strand
GTATTTATTTATTGTCAACTTATTTTCTTTTTATATTCTAACTTTTATATTTTCAATATAATATATTTAAGTCTTCTTTATAAAATTTTCCTTTCATATTTAAATTTTTTTATTTAATAACTACTTTTTACATTATAATCGATTAAAATACCCTCCATCATCGCCAACAATATAAAACAGGTAACCATCTAGATCAGAAAATTGTATCAAAGACAAATTAAAAAGCTTATAGATTAAGCTATCTTTAAAATTTTATGTGATTAAAATTTTTTACTTACCCGTTTCAATTTTTATTAAATGTACTGGGCATTAGAGTTAACCTGCTAGTGCTTTAAAATGTACGAGCCTATGAGGTGTTCTCTGACATGTTAAGAGTAGAATATATTATAATATTATGCTTGAATTAGTTAATTTTGGATGATGACATTATTGGTATGTTAAAAGTTATTTAAGAGATTTTTGAATTATTTAGAAACTTGTTATATTTAATTAATGTTTTAAAAATCGGACTACAAATTAAATTGAAGAGATAAAAAAGTTTAAGTTTTAAAAATTTCAATCGATATTAGACCGTCATAAAATTGGTTAAAAATTGAATAAAATTAAAGAATTTGAAATATAATTGAAAGATAATTTTTAATTTAATTAAAAAAGATTGTTAAATAAAAATTAATTAGTTTATTTTAGTCTATAAGAACTTATCAATTTATAAAAATTGACTAATTAATTAATAAAATGATCAATTTTTAATAAGAAGAGTTATTAAAGTAAATTTAACGTGAAAATTGAAAATTGAACCGTAAAATTGAATAGTTCAAAATATTTACATTTGTGCTGACTGAATGGATGAATTTTTTAATCATTGTACTTAATCTTCTCTTTTTTTCCATCGTATTAAGCTTTAATGTTCAAAACTGAATTTTCTTTATTGATTTTTTGATCCGACGGATTTGCATGGTTTAAGGTTTGGTGAAGAAGCTGATATTCATGCATGTGAAGATTTCTTTGTTGCTTTTAATATGGAAAGGTACAGAGCGGTCGCTTTGTGAAGCTGCCAATTCAGTTAAACTTTAAACACAACCAAAATGATTTATTCATCCTCATTAAAAGCTAAGGACAAGCTGTTATGAGCGCCTAAGAAACTTCCAAGGTCCTGTCCCAGTGCCAATCCTGTAAATGCAGAAGCATTGGATTAAGATTGACTAAAAAAAAAAAAAAGGGCTTAGAACTTCACAGTAAGACTGACAGAAAAGTGGTCACTGACTGCTGAGAATTACCTCCAGAAGCCAACAAGTGCGCGAAGAGTCATGTATATGGTAAGTGCAATCCAGAGTCCTACGAACTTACGCGTTGAGGAGAGGAGCAACAAGCATAGGATGCTGACAATAGCCACCAGAACCTGGGAGACAACAGGTTTATGCTTCTTTTGGTCGGTAGAGAGAAAAACAGACATCAGCCTGACCCACCTTTCATTTCACCTCTTTACTTGCTTACAAATACAATTTATGTCATGTACCAAGTGTCTCGTCTTTTTACATGCTCAAGCGTCTTAAAAGTTTTCCGTTTTGCCGCAACTTTGAACAGATTCTGAAAATACAAGATGCTAGATGTTCTCTACTCGAGTAAATCAATGTATCACTCACTACTTTGGAGAATTATAATGAAAAAAGTGAACTTCCTTCATCATTTGGACGTTGGAATAAAATGGGGGAAAAAGCTAGAAACTTGCCAGGGAGTAGGCAGAGTATGCGAAGTCAGAAGCTCCAAAGTTGATGCCATCAAAAACAAAAGCCAATGAATTGATGGGTTGAGTGCCCGCAACAAACTGACAGGAGGAAAACAAGTGTTATTTTGAATATCACTTGAAAGTATGTAGATAACAGTAACATCTTGTTCGTCGTGAGATACCGGAATGCCTATACCAATCAGGTTGAGAACGTTCACATCACTTGTGAAAATCTTTCCACCTAATTTGAGCCCCATTCCAAGTACACAAGCCAGCATCAATCCCAAAAGCATTCCCCACTACAGTTTGTATCCGTAACCAATTGTTAGAAAATTATGATATAGTATTTTCGTTAAGTCTTAAATTATGATGCAGCACCTGCAGCACACGGGATGCTGTTGCTGCTGCCCTGTCATAGTCACCTTTGGCAAAAGCACTTGCAAGTAGTGCCTGAGAATGAAAATTATTTTGGTTCAGCATAAAGGAGCAAAATGGAAAAGGATGAATCTTGAGGGAAAATAATCTCTGCCAATCCTAGATATAAGCATTCTTGAATGTCATTTCAGAGTTGAGAGCAAAATATTCTCAAATGTGATTTTGTAACTTTTATCAGAAAATTATTAAGTTCCTTCTTCTACATTTAGTCACACTGCTTATACTTTGTGGAACGGTTATTAGCATGTTGGATATTATTTTGCCCTTCGTTAAAAAAGAAAAATGAAGGCTTTCATGGCTCTTCACATGATTAGCGGAGTATGACGGGGAATCAAAAAGCGGCAGATCTCCGAAATATAAGGATGCAACATATAGCTTTCTTTTTTAAAGTTTGCAATGAGCAAATGGTGGAATTTCTAACCTGACCAGCAACAGCCAATCCATCAGCAAGGAGTGATGTGGCCAGCCAAACCTGCAAACAGACCTGAAAGGCAGCCATGGTTGTTGGACCTTGTCTTGCTGCTAATGATGCAGCAAAAGTCACGCAGAAAGTTACGGCAACCACCCTCAAAAGAAGTAGAAAGCCTGGAATGTGGACAAAAGAAATAGAGGATTAATGTTTCTAAGCCTAATAGGGTAACATAAATTTGGAACTAATCATCCAGAAATGTATTCTAGCATCCTTCTCAACATAAAATATATTCTAGCATCCTTCTCAACATAATTGGTAGAAATCCATTTTAAAGCCTCCTCACTTTCCTACCTCCTTTTTTGATGTTAGATACAAAGATTCAATAGTGATGTCAATTTTTACCTACATGTCAAGGGAAGATTTGGGGTATCAAAATTTAACAGAACAATCGAATTGAAGCACCTACCTAAGTGAAAGTATTTTAAACCTTAGACTAGGATAACGAGAAACTTCCATCCGGGAAAATGCATTCAGGTCACAAACAATTTAGATGTGTTACAGTTGAGCATTACCTAAACAGATAAGAATGCTTACCATTTTTCAGAAATTTACTAAATTGCAGATGTTTGATGCTCGGTGGCAAGAAATCAACTTTCTCCATTAATCTTTTGAAGAGTATAATAGAAATCAGGTATCTATGATCACCAGAAATTTGAAGATAAGTACAAGGAACACAAAAGTATTACTTCACAAAAGTAATTGTGTGCTGCTGTAAATAGATATTACTAGTATAACTTACTGGGATATAACATGGGCAATGGCTGCACCAGTAACGCCCAGATTGCAAACAAATATTAAAATGGGGTCCAAAATAATGTTTGATACATCTCCAGCAACTAAAAGTTAGATCAGAGAATAAAAAAAATCAGAATAATTGGAAGCTGCAGGCCATTATTCAACATTGAGTTTCTTGAACGTAAGGCATACCAGTGGCATAGAGGGGAGTCTTTGTATCCTTAAATCCACGGAAGACCCCTTGCATGGCCAAGGATAGGAGAACTGCTGGGGCACCAAGTGACCGTAATGTCAAATATTCATGTGCAGGTTTTAGCATGGGAGAGTCCTAAGGAAATGAAAAGTATCCCAATATTAAGATTGCTTTTAGACGTAACTAAAAGAAGAGGTTAAGGGGAATAGTAAAAGTTCTTATGCAAACAAAGTGTTACCAAGCTGATTCCCATGAAGTTCAATAATGGTTTTGCCCCAGCTATTATGAATATAGCTTGAATGAGACCAAGGATAGCACCGATAAGCAATGCAGATGAGGCTGACGGGATATGCTTTTTGTTCTTCTTATTGGTTGTAATGCCAAAGCTGCTATCAGGTGATTTTGGATTGCTTGCTCCTTCATGAACACCTTATGGAAATCAACGAACAAAGAATATAGGTTATAACAGAAAACATTCGAAACACTTGGTTTGTACGAACAGGAAAGAAGGTGTGAATGTATATGAAACTCTTGTGAATATTCCAATAGATGTGGGTTTTTCGAATAACAAAAAATTAAAAGGAGTAACAAAGCCTAGGTAGAGCACCATGTTGTGGTAGCAACTCCTTGTTTTCACTGCTTCCAATTGAACCTGCTTCCAAAGATTCATTTTCTTGTGCTTCAGAGCTCACTTCTCCAATGGTATCTTCTTCGGCAACAAAAGAAGTCGTCACGCTCACAAGGGGGAATATAGCTATTCTTGACACTTGATTGAAAAGCGCAATTGAAACTCCCACTGCAGCGAGTTCTACGGGACCTGAAATGAATTATGAACAACTGTGTTAGTGCCTCTACCTAGCCAAATAACCAAGCCTAGCATCCCCTTAGCCAAAAGGGAAAAAGAGTAACAGAATCTGTGGCTCTTTTTAGCATAGTAGAACATCTAGCATGGCAGAATTTAGGGAACTGCTTAAACAATATTGCAACACAAACAATGAACAGTTTTCTGTATTAGCAAATAGTATCTCATTAAATATGCATGCAGGCAGATTCTTGGAAGAATATCTAGAGCCAACAGATCAGCAAAGAAACACTGAATGAATTAACAAGTAGAATCGCTTGCCTAATAGGCATTGAGAATGAAAACGAACTCTGTGGATTAGCCAATTATTTTTGGTGCTGGAGTAGGTTATAAAAATTCCTCTTCAACCATTGCAAGTACGGAATATTTCAAGACAAGAAAACTAAAATAGAGCCTAAGCAGGTGCAGGCTCAGAATGAAGACATGATGCTATAAGGGAAGTACCTATTTGGCCAATAAATGCTGTATCAACAAGTGAGGCAATAGGGTCTGCGGTCAAAGCCAAAGCAGCAGGGAAAGCTATCCGGGCTATATCTAACCCAAGTTCATCCAATTTAAAGATAAGTCTGCAGCCCGCAACGGAAGACTCACATATTAGAGACCATAACTCTCTTAAGATAAGAAATGGTTCAAATGGTAATTTCTTGACACAAAACAACTATCATCCGAAGAAGAAAAAGCAAATGTTGGTTTAATAATGATTCTCAATCTCATGTTGGTTTTATTAAGAAACAGATAATCAGAATCCTTTCAACGTACCGGAGATCTTTAAAGAAAATGCAAATTGGCATTCTCGCATTATCCTTGTATGGACTGAGAGTACCTTTCTCATCCATCTATGCAATAGGCAATCAACCTGGCGTTGTAGGAAAATGCCGGAATCTGGGATTCTATACATTCATGGAAAGCAGATCAAGACAGCCTTCCGCACAGGAAGGTTAACTTTGCTCCACTCCTGCAAAATTATCATTTACTAAGTTTCCTATCATTTTCCCCAGGGATACTATTGAGTGGGACAAGGAATTGTCAGGAAACTCATCTACCAGAAGTCTCAATTAGAAGATATCCATAGATGAATCTTTCTTTACAATACGATGTTAATTCCTGAGATTATGTCAATCAAATGCTAGCACCAGGCGGTGCAGAAAGCCAGGTTAAGGAAATCAGCAAAACAAATTCATCAACTTTTGCTCTGTGACTTCAGACTCCGATAGCTTAACTACCTATTTTACTACAAGAAATAAGAGAGCAAAGAACTGTCAAGGTATATGTTATTAATCACAGAGCTGCAATCAAATCAAAGCACAACCATAGTACCCCTGGGGAATTAAGAACGTAAAACAACCTCTAAACTCAATGGTATGGCTCTCTTTCAATAAATTAGCTTGATATGGAATAAAGGGTAGTGATAAAAATCTGAAAGTTCCATTTGATTACAGAGAATAGTCATAAAAAAATGAAAGTTCCATTTGATTGCAGAGAATAGTCATATTTCTCAAATGACAATTAGCATCGATAAGGACACTTGGAGACATTAATTCACCTCCCAGACCTGAACACGACTAGACAGTCCCACAAATTCAAACCCAGAAGAAAATCACAGTTTCTGTCATTTTCAGAAAGATGCCATTTTCATAGTTTATCGACTCAAATTCCAGTACTTTGTACGGAAGCTGAAGACAACTACATTTACAAGGCTTTGGAGAACCCACCTTTCCAATTCCCAGAAACAAACTAAGCAAAACTCTGAAACTAAAACATTTCAATTTAAGGAATTCCAAACAATCGTCTATGTAAGGCACTCACCGAACTCGATAACTTCAGAAGAAAAGGAAAGGATTCATAGACTCCTGAACAGAGAGCAAACTGATGTAAAAAGAAAATAAATTACGAAATGACTTTTAGCATTGGTTAACTGATGTAAAAAGAAAAACAATAGTAACAAACAATAGTAAATTACAAGATGACTAAGCATAATGCATCATCATTATGTTTCGGTAATTCAATAAGAAAATAAAAAGGAATAAGCATATATTGCTTAATGAGTTGGTTAAATTCCACACTTACACGCTTGGCCTGTTGTCTTCTCAGCTTCTTTGCTCTCCTCAATCAACACCTATCACACAATCGCAATCTTATAACACTCAACTTCCACCTCTTTAGCTTCATATTCCTCTTCTTCATCATTGGCTTTTTTGGACTTAAGAAAGATGGTGGTTTCAGTCGCCACAAAAACTGTCATTTGAGATACACGCAAGCAAATGAGCAAATGCTCATCATGAAGCATTTGACACAATTATCATGGTTGGTCAATGTAAATTGATATGCTAGAGACAAAAGGAATACTTTTAAGGACATTGAACATCCAGAACAAATTATGAAACAATATAAGACTTCATTTATGTTAGGTGTATTATCATAAACAAACTTCTGTTCATTTATATATCTTTGGTGTTGGAACCTAATGCTACATAGTTCAAGTTTTTCCTGAGAAGCAAATTGTCTTTGGTTATACACTATTTTTCAGTAAAATAACAGACATTGGATGGGGCTCCTTATCAGATGCATTCTGTTATTTGGGAATGCAAAGGGGTTGAAAACATAGCTGCTGTCAAGTTTTAACAAACCTTAATATTACATGTACAGATCTATTGTGGATCCATCTAGCAGGCTGGGATCATACTCATAGGTCAAAAATGAGTCCTGAGTATATATAATCTGGTGATTGCCAAAGATCAGACCATTCGTCTCAGGGACTGTGGACGAGGCTTTGCTCTAATGATCGTCTCATCATTCTGCCTAATCATTTCTGATAGTCTCCATGGCTTCTGCCACTTCCATTTAAATTGTAAAAGCCACTGGTGATGACTTCTCTTCCATCTCCATAGCCTCCCTCCTTGACCTGAACCTGATAGTCTTCTAATTGGCATCTGGCCAAGGGGTACCATCTGCAGTAACGGTAAACCAAACTTATTAATGAAGGCATAATGCACGCCTAATACCATGGTAAAAAGGAAGGTAACTTTAACTAACCTTCCTTGTTTGATCAATAAAAGCTGCTGACTCTCTGACAGAACCACTAGCAATTCCAGGAGTATAGTTTAACTGCTTCTTTTGTAGAGCCCCGGCCTCTACCACCTTCACTCCACAGGTATTGTCCTCTTTGGTGCTTGGGTGAGCCCACGACTCGAAACCAAGACCTCAAGGTTTTGTTCCACTTTAAGTGGACGCCTCTTACCAAGCACCAAAGAGGACAATACCTGTGGAGTGAAGGTGGTAGAGGCCGGGGCTCTACATACATAATATAAGCATAGATAAATAAAAAGTAAGGAAGGGGTCAAAAATTATACTTTTCTCAGTAAGAAGAATCAAATTTCTGATTTTGATGAAGGATCCATCAAATATTAGATGCAATCATCCTTGCAAAATTAAAAACAAAAGGGAAAAAAGATAAAAGAAAAGAAAATAATAATAATAATAAAGAATATGAAAATAACATAATTCATGGGTTGCCTCCTATGCAGCTCATGTTTAACATCATTAGCTCGATGTACCCCTTTATATTTACCGTCAACCTGGGTCTATAATAGTCGCTTACTTCTACCCATTTGTCTATATAACGATTTCATAACTTGTGAAGAAGCCACATGTTGTATGTTAATAATAAGGAAATAATGTATTAAATAAATAACTTCATTGGACTCCATCAATGCCCTTTTTAATAATAAACTATTAATAAAAAAAGGAATAGTGAAATGTTAATAAAAAAGAAACAATGAAACTCCCTGAATCTTTAATTGACTCAAACAGTTTGTCTTTTAAGTAGTAGGAGCTGTCCATACTCAAGGTTACTACCAATTGCTCATCAGTAGTTTCGTCAATTATCTCCTCCTCTTATTCTTCCTTATTCTCCTTGACTATTTTATCTTGTTAGACAAAGGCTTCCCCCTCCTCTTCTTCTTCAATCATCTTTGTCATTTCTATACTTCCTCTTCTTTGATAGAGGCTTCGTTTTCCTTTTCTTCTTCTTCTAATTCCTTTGTCATATATGCGTCCTTTTCTTCTAGAACAACTGTTACCACCTTATCTTCTTAGAATGCAACTTCATTCATGAAATCAACATTCATCTCTTCTTTACTCTGAGTTATTAATAGGTTCAAATAAAATTTTGTATTATGCTCAATATATTCGAGTGAAGAAAATCTCTTTTCGATTTTATGTTAGCTAGCTTTGTTAACTCAAAATGACTTTACGATGAATAATTTTGATGAAGACCAAATAATAATAATAATAGAAGAAAGTAAGACGAAGCTGCAATGCGAAGAAACTAAGACGCAAGAAGAAAAGTAAGACGTAAGAAGAAAGTAAGACACAAGCAAAAAAGTAAGACGCCAGAAGAAAGTAAGACGCAAGCCGAAAGTAAGACGAAGCGCAGAGATGAAAGAAAATGAGACAGAAGCAACAGTTAAACTAAGACGAAGCTAAAGTCAAACTAAGACGAAGACAAAAATAAGACGAAGCGGAAGCGAAAAGTAAGACACAAGAAACTAAGATGAAGCGAAGTCAAAAATGAGACGAAAGAGCGTAAGATGAAGCAGAAGCAAAACTAAGACGAAGGTCTGATACCACGTCACATGGATAATCAGTGTGAGTTAGTTACAGAACTCAACTGAATAACTGTTTCTTCAAAGATCAAGAAATAAGAAGAAAAAAGCGGCTATCAAGAAGCAATTGAAGACGAAGGCTATTAATACGAGTCAGAGTCGAAGACTGAAGAAGTTATAGATTTTAAAAAAGTTACACTAGTGAATTTAAAGTTACAAAATCATTGTATTCATTGAGCTAAACTCTAGAGCTATATTGTCTGTAACAAAGCTCGAAACATCTTTCAGTAGAAAGAAGAAAAGATGAAAGCCTGAAAAGGCTAAGTGAAAAGAATACTTGTTATAAGAGACCAGAAGAGGCTCGGTGAAAAGAATACTTGTATCTTTGAGAAGTGTAGTGAAATCTCAGAAAGGATTCTGAGGACTGGACGTAGCCTACGGTTTAGGGTGAACTAGTATAAATCTACTGTGTCGATTCTTACTCTCAACTCCTAACTTTTATTCTTATTGTTTTATATAAGTGCTTAGAAGCCAATTGCAATACTTTGTGAAACTGTTATTTAATAGTTCTGAAAAAGCAAGTTTTCAAAACAAGTTTTGAAAAGGGGATTGTGTTCAAAAAAAGGATACACAATTTAACCCCCCCCTTTTTGTGCATTTTGTATATCAAATATTAAGTTTATACTAACGTGTGATTTACTTCTATTGGTATCAGAGCTCGGTGTCCAAGAACCACCGTAACAAGGTGTGGACAAAGATCCATGGCAAAATCGCACGTATATATAGCTGAGGGCACCTTCGTTACTAGACCTCCTGCGTTCAATGGAGAAGACTACCATTACTGGATAGATAGGATGTGGTTCTTCATTGAATCTACTCATATCGACCTTTGGAAGATAATAGAAACTAGACCATATACACTAGTAGATGAAGAAGGAAATGCTATTCCACGAATCAAATGTTCTGCAGATCAAAAAGCAAGATTCTAGCTGAATTCGAAGGCCAATTTCTTTCTAAGTTGTGCCCTAAGCAGAAGTGAGTACGATAAAGTTCATGGATGCGACACTGAAAAGGAGATGTGGGATACGCGCACACAAAGGCACTAATTAAGTAAAGGAATCCAAGAAAAGCATTCTCGTACACCAGTATGAGTTGTTCAAGATGAAGGAAGAAGAGTCTATCGACCAGATGTTTGGAAGATTTCAAACTATCATTAATGGACTTAAAGCTCTCGGCAGAACTTATGACAATCAAGATCATGTTAGAAAGATCCTCAGAAGTCTACTGAAGGGATGGAGACCAAAAGTCACAGCAGTACAAGAAGCCAAGGACTTGAGCGTGTTGAAGCTTGACGAATTGCTTGGATCCCTAAAGATACATGAAGTGGAACTCGATGCAGAAGATAAACCCAGACGAGATAAATCTATAGCATTGAAAGCTGAACAAAAGAACCACAAGATCCCGAGGAAGAGGAGTTTATTGTCAAAAGCGCCGAAGATCGAGGAAGTCAAGAATGACAACTCCAGTGAATCAGATTAAGATTCGAGTGAAGAAGATGATGAACTATCCTATATCTCGAGAAAGATCAGACGCATATGGAAGAAAAAGGCAAAAGGAAACAAAGAGTCATCCTTCAAGAAGAATAGCAAAGATGAAGGAAAGAATGATAAAACATCCGTCATATGCTGTGAACGCAATAAATCGGGACACTACAAATCCGAATGTCCATTGCTGAAAAGAAAGCCAAAGAAGAGTAGAGAAGGAAAGAAAAGCATGATGGCAACCTAGGAAGATCTGGATTCGTCCGAATCGGATACTGACTCAGAGGCATCGGAACAAGCAAATATTTGCCTGGTAGCTGAACGAGAAAGTGATGAGGAGGTAACCTCAAAATTTAGTGAATTACAAGGTGCATACTCAGAATTATTAGAAGATTCTCATGCAATTCTGAAGCAATATAAGCTATTAAAGAAGAAGTACGTAGAAAACTTGAAAAACACGCAAGTGTTAGAAAAGGAGAAAAAGGTAGTTGTAGATAGATATGAGGAGATCAATTATCTGAAGCAAAGGATTAATAGTCTTTCAGCTGATCTCTCAATATTTACGGAGAGTACGAGAAAAATGAATGACATGTTAGGGAAATACAGACACCATAATGATAAAACTGGATTAGGGTTTACTAAAAATCATACTCAGCATAAAAAGAATTCTGCTCCTTATAGGAAGAAATTTCATCAGCCTCATCAGAAATTTCATCAGCTACATCATCATCATATTATGAATTATGTTAGAACTAACCCCAAAGGACCCAAGAAAATCTAAATACCTAAGAGACAAATAATATCTCCTGCAGATATCCTTCCTTGGAAAAAACAGCCAGCACCATTGGTACTTGGATAATAGATGCTCGCGACACATGACGGAAAGAAGGTCTATGTTCCTAGATCTTCAATATAAGAAGGGAGGATAGGTAAATTTTGGAGACAACCAGCAGGGCAAGATAATTGGAATCGATAAAATCGGTAAAGATTCTTTTGCATGTATTGATAATGTGTTGCTAGTTGATGGTTTAAAACACAATTTGATTAGTGTCAGTCAATTATGTGATTCTGGTTTTAAAGTGTCTTTCAATAAAAATTCTTATGAAATCAAAAACAAGGATGGGTCCATCTTCTTTTCTGCCAAAAGATGAAACAATCTTTACAAAATCAATTTAGAAGATTTACAAAGTCAAAATGTTTCTTTTTTTATATCAACTGAAGAAAAAAAACTGATTTGGCATAAAAAGCTAGGTCATGTTTGTTTTAAACATATTTCCAAGTTGATTAAACATGATTTGGTAAGAGGATTACCAAAAATAAGTTTTAACAAGGATTTC
>JANIHZ010000008.1:34207666-34230249 GCA_027478365.1 Erythroxylum rufum | reverse complement strand
GATGAGAGTTTCGTAATGATAAGTCAGGTTTGATGTGTGTTTGAAGAAGATAAGTACTTACGAATCCATTTATTCCCATTGAAGGGTCGAGGAAAAGAGAGTTGTGTGCATTGATCAATATTTTATTCTAGTATCTTCTACCTTACTAATTTTCTTGAGAATGGTTTGGATTCCTTTCCACATGAAAGGCATCTAGCTATATTTACCATGAATAAACTACCAATGTTATGAAAATTCCCAGGATTTACTTGAACTGCATTTGAGAAAGTTATAGACCATATCTAGTTTCCTTTTTTTTTTTTCCAGCTCAAGCCTGTAAGCATCTCCTTTTAGTCTGTGCCTTGTCAGCTATTTCTTTTTCTTCAATCTCATGTATTATTCATATATTGCGTTGACTTACCTTCATTTTTGTGTGTTGCTCTTATTATGTGTTGGTCATATGATGAATCATCTTATAGTTTCCAGTGTTGCAACCTGCAGTTTATGTAGCTAAAAGTGCAATAACCTCCAGAGCCACTGGTTCATTTTCCTTTGGAGCTGAAAACACTGTCAATATCGATGCTGGAGTCTCCTTTGTATTTATAGTCGCAATGTCTTTAATCCTCCTACAAGTTGGCAAGAACTCACCTAAGATACTGTTGAATACAATGGTTCTGCCCTTAGTTATTACATCAGTAAGTTCAAGTTACAAGAGATTGTTCAAGTAGCAGTGCCAAGTGAAGCTGAACCTTCCCCATTTATACAAGCAGAAGCCTCTCCACCATAAGTTACTCAGATTCAAGTTTAATCTCAACTTCTAGTGGAGCCATCCACTTTAATTGAGATATTTGTTACTTAGGCTTATTAAATTTGTTTTAGTTTATTGAAACATGAACCTAGAAATTTTCCTCTATACCTTTGATGTATACTAATATCCTAAGCTATGAACAAAAACAACTATTGAGATATATGTAGCATGAATTATAAAAAATGCATGATAAGATATGAAATGATATGCTAACTTGTGTTGCACTATGGAATGCATTCCACAAGCCTCTCTCTATCACCTTCATGTCCACGGGCTGATCCACCATCCTCGTCTCCTGCCACATCAAATCAGCATTACTTTTATTTGGTAATTAGGACAAGAGTAACGTCTCATGAACTTTTATGGCAATGATCTCATATTAAAACTCAAGAATAAGAGTTTCAATTTCTCATCTTTGTGGAACTAAAAGAAAAACTAGAGGGTAAGATTTCAAAGTTATGATCTTTCTAAACCAAAAGAAAGGAAACTAAAAGTTTGGCATTCAGATGTAGTAAGACTTTATAAATCATGAAACTTTTTGCCTGATAAGATGATGAAAAACCAAAGCATCCGATAAGCACATGTTCATACATGATATTAACAACAACCAACCAACCAACAATACATAATCTCAAGACAAATTCACATAATTTGATAATAACAAACACAAAAATAAATCGTTCCATGATCTTTCTAGTGCCTGTTGATGAACTCAACAATTCCTTCAAAAAAGGTAGTGGTCTGTGATGTTATTTATGAATCCATGTCCATGGAAATTTTATTAAGATAGAAACTATGTCCCATTCCAGGATTAGTGAGCAGTGTCACATCTTTGTTAGTCCTTTTCATAGCTTCAGAGTACTCCATCTCAGTTCCTCTAATCAAATCATTCTCCACCACACAGAGCAAGAACAACGACAAATTCAAGGTGTCTAACTGCGAAGCTGCTAGTCCAAATGGGTACGTAAGTGGGTGAACCTTGTTACATCCCACAAGTAATGTAAACCCTAAGAACTTGTCAACCATGTCAAGGGTTAAAAGAGGGGACTACAGTTGCTCCATCTTTGACTTGCTCCTCTCTAACCTAACAAACCCTGAATGGATCGGAATCCCTTATTGGACTTAAATCTTCACGACTAGCTCGTGCAGTAACTTCATAGACTAAGTTACTTTGAATGTAACATCCCAGACCACCAGCCCAAAGATATTGTCTACTTTGGGCTTTAAGTCCCTCACGATTTTGCTCTTCCCACCCTAGGAAAAATGCATCTTAGGGGGAGAGATATCCATACCCTTATAAGGCATACTTCGTTCTCCTCTCTAACCGATGAGGGATCTCACACTCTCTACCCCTTTTAGGGCCCAACCTAGCTGGTACAACGGTTCGGGTACTGGCTATCCATACCCTTATAAGGCATACTTCGTTCTCCTCTCCAACCGATGAGGGATCTCACACTCTCCACCCCTTTTAGGGCCCAACCTATCTGGCATAATGGTTTGGGTACTGGCTCTGATACCATTTGTAATAACCTAGACCACCTACCTACAGATATTGTCCGCTTTGGGCTCTAAGCTCCTTATGGTTTTGCTCTTCCTACCCTAGGGAGGATGTGTCTTTCTAAGGGTGGGAAGAGCAAAACCTTGAGGGGTTTGGTTCGAGGGGCAACCCAAAGTGGACAATATCTATGGGAGAGTGGTTTGGGCTGTTACAAATGGTATCAGAGCCAGTAATCAAACCGTTGTGCCAGCTAAACTGGGCCTTAAAGGGGTAGATTGTGATATCCCACATCGGTTGGAGAGGAGAACGAAGTACGCCTTATAAGGGTATAGATACCTCTTCCCCATAGATGCATTTTCCCAAGAGTGGGAAGAGCAAAACCGTGAGAGGTTTGGCCTGAGGCGCAACCCAAAGTAGATAATATCTGTAGGCGGGTGGTCCGGGCTGTTACACTGAAACTATCTCCAATAAGAAAAACACACTTAAAATCAGCATGCTCATTAAGCCAAAACTTATGGGATTTTCCTTGAGCAAGTGAATGTAGCTAGAGAAGAGCAGCCAACCCATCATCACATGTAGCCAGTAGACGATGCTAGGGGGCTCATGGAAGATAACAGAGACAACCCCTTGATCGGTGGTGATGATGCGGACAATCCCTTTTGCTAAGTTTCTCAGAGAGAGATGATGAATTTAGGGATTAGAAATAAACTTGGGTTCTGGAAATGATTTTACTTTTAGAAATCCATGTAGGCCACGCATGTTTTTTACATGGCGTGTTAAATGCACTTGGCCTCTCCAAACAAACATTTTATATATAGAAACGACATGCGTATGACACTGCCAAATTTTTGTCCAAAATAGCTTAAAATTGAGCAGACTCAATAACATTTAGACCTTTATTGAGCTGAATTAAAATATTTGGCCCTAAATTGATCAAATCCAAAAACATTTTCCCAAATTTGGGCATTTAGCCATTTAATTGAAAATGAAACGAAGGTTTTTAAATCCAATTTCATTATTTGTTTGAATTAGAACTTATTATGCCAACTTCTAATGAGTTATCATTATGTTATTTAGATCTTTGCTGTTTATCGTCCGTCGCCTCCAATTGTCTGTCTGTCTAGGTAAGTCATCCAACTTTTGTTCATATTTTATGTTCTACTTTAATAGATTATACGAATGTGTGTTGTTCATTGGAATGGTTATCTTGGTTTTGTTTGTTATTGTTTGGAATATTGTTAAAATGATTGATGGCTAGATGTACGAATTACATAAGTATTTACTGCATGTTGAATGAGTTTGTATAATCAAGGATGATTTGAGGCATAATAAACCCTAGGATGGTATATATTCTGGAAACTAGTGATGCAGATTCGACGAGGCTTTCGGTGAAAAATTCCATAAACCTAGGAGTCAGAACGAGAACTTGCTTTCTTGATTCATATAGTGTAACAATGCCATATACTATAGTGCTTATTTAAAATCAAACTTTGGAAATCAACTTATCAGTGATTAATTTAAACATAGTAATAACATAAGAAATTCACGTAATTGACAAGACAATTCTTTGAATAATAAATTCCTAGGATGGTATATAGGCTGAAAACCTATGATGCAACTCCCATGAGGCTTATTGGTGAAAAATTCCATGAGCCTAGGAGTCACAACGAGAACTTTCTTTCTCAATTCATATGGTGTAAAAATGTCACATACCATAATGCTTATTTAAAATCAAACTTTGGAAATCGACTTGTAGGTGAGTAATTTAAACATAAACACTTGAACTTCAATCTGATGAATTCAAACTTAGTATTAACATAAGAAATTCACATAATTGATAAGATAATTCTTTGCATAATAAACCCCTAGGATGGTATATAGGCTAGCAATCCATGATGCAACTCCCATGAGGCTTATCGGTTAAAAAATTCACAAGCCTAGGAGTCACAGCAAGAATTTGCTTTCTTGATTCATATGGTGTAACAATGGCGCGTACCATAATGCTTGTTTAAAATCAAACTTTGGAAATCAACTTGTAGGTGAGTAATTTAAACATAAACACTTGAACTTCAATCTGATGAATTCAAACTTAGTATTAACATAATAAATTCACGTAATTGACAAGACAATTCTTTACATAATAAACCTCTATGATGGTATATAGGCTGGAAATCCCGTGATGCAACTCTCATGAGGCTTATTGATAAGCCTAGGAGTTATAATGAGAACTTGCTTTCTTGATTCATATGGTGTAATAATGTCACGTACCAAAGTGCTTGTTTAAAATCAAACTTTAGAAATCAACTTGTAGGTGATTAATTCAAACTTAGTATTAACATAAGACATTCACATATATTGACATGAAAATTCTTTGCATAATAAACCCTATAATGGTATATAGGCTAGAAACTCGTGATGTAGCTCCTATGAGACTTATCGATGAAACATTCCACGAGCCTAGGAGTCACAGCAAGAAGTCCCTTTCTCGATTCACAGGTGTAAACAATGCCACATACTATAGTGCTTAGTTGGCATATTGTTTTATTTGACTGATAATCACATATATTGAGTTTTCTAATTGTGAACTCATATGGTGGGATAAGTTAGTTTCAATTTAGAGGGAAAATGGTCAAAGACCTATAAAAACTTAGGGAATGTTCTGTAAAGTAAAGATTAAATGTTCTGTAAACTTAGGAGAAATAAAGGATACTAACTATGAAATCACTTTTTTAAATAACAATTTTATAGAAATGAGTAACGTTGATAGATTTTGGATGTATAGCAATAAAACCTAATGGTTTCATTAATCTTGATTTTGTTGACAGAGTTGAAGCTTTTATTCACTATGCGTGTTCTCAACTTGCATATACGGATGGTCCAAAGATTAAATGTCAATGTAAAAAGTGTAAACATATTTTTTTTTCTTCCTATTGATGAAGTGAATCTCTATTTGTTAAGAAAAGAGTTTGTTCTAAATTATTTTGAGTGGACACGACATGGAAAGCCATTAATTTATAGCACCTTAAGGGGTATGAAGTAAACTGGTCAATAAATGTGGAAAGGGTTGAAGGGAGGACTGGATTTATAACAAATAATGTGGGTGTAACTGAAAATCCTTACACTCAAATGGTTTGTGATGCAGTCAATTATACCTTTCATGCAAATATATAAAATTTTGATGAAGAATCAAACCCACATGCAAAAACGTTTTTCAACTTACTAAAATCAGCTGCCTAAGAATTATGATCAAATTGTGAGACCATAACTCAATTTTCTTCAATTGCTTAAATAATGAACATAAAGTCTGAAAGGCATATTTCTGATCGAAGTTTGGATAAAATTCTTGCTTGGTATAATGAATCATTACCTCCTAATCATACAATTGTTGATAATTTCTACAATATGAAGAAACTTATTAAGGGTCTTGGTTTGCCAATTGAAAAAATTGATTGTTGCAATTTTGGATGTATGTTGTTTTAGAGAGATGATGTGGAATTACAAGAATGCAAATTTTTTGGTCAATCTAGGTTCAAACCTAGAAAGCATTCTATGAAACAGATATTAGTACCCTAAAAGCAGATGTATTATTTCCTTCTAACTCTGAGACTTTAAAAACTATATGCATCTGATATTACTGCATCTCACATAAGATGGCATAATGAACATGAACAAGAAGATAGAATAATGAGTCATCCATTGGATGCATTTGTTTGGAAACATTTCAATAACACCGATTTTGAGTTTGCAGTTGAAAGTCGAAATGTTAGGCTGGGATTGTCGACAGACGGATTCTAACATTTTGGTCAATTGAGCCAATAATAGTCATCATGGTCAATCATAATTACTCCTTATAATTTGCCTCTATAGATGTGTATGAATGAGGCATATATGTTCTTGACAGTAATTGTGCCAGGGCTATAAGTTCAAAGCATAAATTGATGTATTTTTACAACCATTGGTATTTGAATTGTATCATCTTTAAGAATTTGGTATGGATACATATGATGTGTCTCTTAAACAAAAATTTTTGTTGAGAGCAACTTTGATGTGGACTATTAGTGATTTCCCTGCGTCTGCTATGTTATCTAGATGGAGCACAACAGGGAAATTGGCTTGTCCTTACTATAACAGTGATTTTGATGCATTTTATCTTCCTAATAAGGCCAAAACATCTTGTTTTGACAATTACAAGAAATTTCTTCCTCGAGATCATCCATTTAGACGCAATAAACAAAAGTTCATTAGGAATAGGATGGCATAAACACCTCCTCCCCCTCACAAAGCTGGTGATGAGATATTGTAGGAGATTAATGAATTAGGGTTGCTAAAAGTTACAAAACTTGAAGCTGAAGAAGTTAATAGAATTATTAGTAAAAACTTGAGTTAGAGAAAATGAAGTATCTTTTGGGATTTACCATATTGGAAAAGTATTTTGGTACGTCATAATCTAGAAGTGATGCATATTGAAAAAATATTTTTGACAATTTGTTCAACACCATAATGAATATTGAAGGGAGGACAAAGGACAATGCAAAATCATAAGCTGATCTGAAACTTTTTTTATAGATTAGATAAAGATCTTTGCACCGGTAAATATCCAAAAGCATGCTACACTTTGGACAAAGCACAAAAGAAAATTTTGTGTGAATGGTTGAAAAGTCTAAAGTCTCTCAATGGTTATGTTTCGAACTTGGCAAGATGTGTAGACATAAGGAAGTACAAATTATTTAGGATGAAAAGTCATGATTGTCATGTGTTTATGCAAAGGCTAATTCCAATTGTATTTCGGGAGTTGCTACTGAATAAGGTTTAGGAAGTTATAACATAATTAGATTTATTTTTTAAATGCTTAACATCATCTAAAATAAGGTTGGCTAAAATGGAAAAACTAGAAATGGAAATTCCAGTAATTTTGTGTAAATTAGAAGGGATTTTCTCTCCAAGCTTATTTGATTGTATGAAGCATCTATTTGTGCATTTAACACATGAGGCAAAAACTTGCTGGTCCAGTTCAATATCGATGGATGTATCCATTTAAAAAGTAATTATAGTAAATATTTAAATTGAAGTAATAACATATTTTAATAACAAAATTGTAATAACCCTATTCGCTAATATAGGTATATGCATCACTTGAAGAAAAATGTCAAAAACAAAGCTAGAGTTGAAGGTTCGATATGTAATGCTTATTTTAGTGGAGGAAGCAAGTACATTTTATTCACATTATTTTGAGCCGCATGTACACACAAAAGAAAGAAAAGTTCCTTATAATGACGATAAGGGAGGAATAGGTGATGCTAATGGTAACCTATCCATTTTCACATATCCTAAACGAATATATGGATGTTCAATAAGAAGAATGTTAACAGAGGAAGAAATAGAGGCTACCTATAGTTACATTTTATAAAACTATCAAGAAGTTCAACCTTTCATGCAGTAAGTTGAACTTGATTTTGAAATTGATTATTTGGGTTTTCAAATTTAGTGTTATTCATAACTAAAATACATAATAATGTTTTTAAATTATACAAGGAATGGTTACGTGAGCTAATGCCCGAGAAAACACAGGATGATATCAATAAAGTAGTTGGAAGACACTTTCCTCGATGGTTCGAGAATATTTAAGTTTTCACTTACAATTAGTGTAATAATTGAATTATAAGATTAAAGTGTTCAAATGACATTATACTATTTAATATGATTATTTCTTTTGTGTAGGCCTTAGAAAATCCAATAAAGAACAAGTTCATATATGATCTTATGAAAGGACCTTTGCGAACTGTTAAATCGTATCCGGTGTATTTCATTAATAGATATAAATATCATACAGAATATCATGGTCATAGCATGGCAACAGTAAATAGTGGAGTTTGCAAACAGAGAGAATTGATGGATTACTATGGTAAAATTATTGAGATACTTGAAATTGAGTACCCTACATTGCCAATAAAGCAGAGTGTGATATTTAAGTGTGACTACTTTGATCCAACTCTTAATGTTGGTACAAAAGTGCATACCGATACAATCTAGTTGAAATCAACCAACGAAGAAGATTTAGACAATTTGAACCTTTTTTGTTGGCGATGTAAGCAATCCAGGATTATTATGTCCCTTTTCCCATCTTATGAAGAGATAAGTCATATTGGTTGGCTGTTTGCAAAGTTAAACCTAGAGGTGTTTCTGAATCACAAGGAAAAGGAGAACAGAGAATTCAAAGTGAAGCGTTTCAGGAAGATGTTTATGAATTAAATGCATCTATTACATATGACGAGAATGAACCTTTGAACAATCCAAATAATGAATATGTTGAAATTTCATTTGGAGAGGATGAAGAGGGCGAGAGATCTGAAGAGGAGTCTGAGTTTGATTCTAATTCTTCAGAAAAAGAAGATGGTGATGATTTTGTTTTACAATTAAGTGTTGATAGCAATTAATTTGTGTTTGTAATAAAATATTATATTCAATAAATAAATTATTGAATCAAAAATATTTTGTTATATATTGAATTGAAATTGTTATATTTCTGGAATATGTAACATAATATGAATTTCAGGTTAAAATATGTCACCAAAGAGAAAACAAGAAATGATATGACCAAGATTCAGACCACGATTGGAGCCAGTTACTTTCCAGGTGAAGTATCACATTCTGCAGCTGCAACAGAATCAGATGTCGTACCTCCAGCTACTACACTTGCAGATGAGGCATCACCTTCTATATCTGCTGCTACACCATCCACCACCCCTACACCGATAGAGATATAAAGGATAAACAATGTGGATGAAGGAGGCGGCCTCCAGCTAGTAGTTGAGAGAGTTGAGGGAAGAACTTACATCACCTCAACAATATGTAAGTGAAAATACATGAAACACCATATGTTTATAATTAGGTTATAGGTTTAAATTTAAAAATGATATAAAATTGTTTTTATATTAGGTTGATTTCGTCTGGACCCAAGAAACATGACATCCAAATTTAAGGAGAAGATTAATCTTAAGGGTTATATATGGAAGAATATCTCTCAGGCGACAAAAGATGTTTATTACCAGGAGTTTGAGGTACAAAAAATATATTTTTTGTGTTTTTAATTAATTTTTATGCATTAATTAGATAAATATTGTAGGTTATAAGCACTTATCGTATGTTTTTTCTTTTTTCAGAAAGAATTTTGTTGGGATTCTGAATTTGATGCGATTATTTATGAAGTATGGGAGAGACGAGCTCGTGCACGTTATAGAAACTTTGATGTTGCGATATACAAGACTGGTGTATAACATTCTTATATTTCTGAAGAAATATGATGTTGTTGGCAACAGTATTAGACATCACCTAAGGCAATGCCTATTTTAGAACGTAATTATACTAACAGACGTAGAGGACCGGGGGAGAGAGTCTTCCCATACATACTGGAGGACCTATTACCCACCACGAGCATGCAATGAGACTTGTAAGAATCTAAATTTTACAGTCATATTATGGTTTTTTTTTTACTTTGATGTATTTCAATTTAATTTGATGTGTGAATTTTGGAATGAAAATATGTGTATTATAGAGAATGGTAATGTTATAAATGTCTGGTGCCATATATGGCTGTGTTGTTGAGTTTCTTTTTTTGTTCAATAAGGGGTAAATATCATAAAAATAAAGGAAATTCTGCCAAAATTTTTGTAAATTGTAGTTCACTTATAACATTTTATTCTGATGCAGGAAAAGTTTATGGCAGGAAGCCTACACCTCGTTAGCTCTTTTTGCACACTTACACTAAGAAGTATGACGGTGTGATCTTCGTCAACACCAGATGTAGAGAACTAAATGTATGTTAAATTTATGATTTAATATTAATGCTTAATAATTATCACTTATTAACTTAAATATTGCCATCTAATAGGACCAAATACAAAAATGCATTCAACGATAGTCTCAGCAGTCTAAAAATGTTGATGAGAGTCAAACTTATCTTCATGCAGAGGATGGTAGGGACCGTCGTGGAAGGATCTTCGACTTAGGTTCTTTTGCGAATACATGTTATTTGCAATCCTCTACATTCAGTACAGTAACATCTAGACCGTCCATATCCAATGAAGTCCACGAGCTCCTGAGCACAGTACATGTGATAGAATGATTAATTTTCACTATTTTGATTTCTAATTCCCTTTTATTGAGTGCAAATTGAGTTCAACCTCATGGACTTACTCATCTTTTGTTATTAAGGAGTCTTGAGCATTCTTGGAGTTGATTATGAAGTAAAAAGTCGTGAAATAGACAGATAAGGAAACACATACAAGCTGGCAGACGTGTTGCTGACTAAGCGTGGGCACGTACAAGGAAAAATATTATTTGTAGAATTTGATTTGAAATTAGATTCGATCCACCTAAGATTTTCATGATTTTGGGAATTAAGTTGTTGCCTTGCTGATGGGGATCTATAGCCTGAATATGTGGGGAGTATATCTGCTGAAGATTACGAAAGGAGGAAAGAGAGAGGACATTGAAAAGCATAAAAGAAGGCATTTTACTGTTCACGTTATGCATTATTAGGAGCTTTTTTTTACGTTTTTGCATAGTTTTCTGGTTTTTTGAGGATTTTTCGTATTTTTTAGAAAAAAGACCAGGAATGGAGACATTGTAGTTTGCCATTTATTTATTGGTTTTACTTTTATTATGACTAGCTAAATCTTTCTTCTTGGTTGAAGGGAACCACATTATCATCTCATATGTGTGAGATTTCTAAATAAAGTTTATTTCATAGATAAATATTAAGTGTCTTCAGAATTGCTTTTCATGATTGAATTGATTGATTTTTAGGGTGCGCAACTAGGAATTGATTTGTTTAATTTATAGCCAGATTAGTAGGATTTGTCGTTCAGTTTTGTTAATCCAAAGTGGCAATTAGGATTACCATCTTTACGTTAAAGTTTGGAAATTTTAAGAAGAAGCTTAACTTGATTAAATGCTTGTCGTACATATGTTGTCTTGTTCATTGGTTTCTTAGTTCTTAAAGCTATTAATCAATTAAACTTAAGATCATATCTAAGTTGTTGACTAATTAGAATGTTTAGAATACATGTTTCTATTCATTTAATCTTAAGAGAAAACATCACCCAATAAATGTTTGTTAGTGGACTGAATTTTATATCAAGGATCCATCTTAGTATGATAATGTCGATGACCCAAAGCCAAGGTTTGTTTACTAAATTTCTAGACTTGATTTTTTTTGTTAATTTTCGATTTAGGCCATTTTTAAATTCTTAGATTTACGTGAATTAAACACTCCCTAATTTGTTTTAGTTTTGAACTCGTATAATCTTTACTGTTAAAATTCCTCGTGGGAACAATCTCAACTCTTCACTAACTACATTTTTCATTGCTAGAGTTGGTATTAATTTAGTTGCAGGCGACAACAGTACCAATAGGCACTGGTAACTCAGTTGCAACAGTCAATCGAGTACATAGCCCAACTCTGTAATGAGATAGATGAGTTGAAGGGAAAGGGCAGCACCTCATCGCAACATTTAGAACATCTGCATTCACCAAATGAATATTGTAGTTATAGTCATTTTGTATGAATTAAATACTTATTATTGCAGATAATAATTTTTTAATATCAATTAAGATATTTTTTACTTTATATCATAAATCAACTTTTTATTTTAACAAATTAAATGTAGAAACAAATCAAAATATTATCAACAAATAACTTATAACAGCATAAATTATACATTAATCATCACTATAAGAAAAATGGAGTTTAGTCACAGAAATTACCGACGAAATGTCTCCGTCGGAAAGCTTAGTTAGCGACGGAATTTACCGACAGACCAAGGCATCAGAGATATAACCATAGGTAAATTTATCGACAAAAATTTTATGTACCATCGGTGAATATACCGACAGTTATTTTATGCTGTCTTCCATAGAAAAATTTACCGACGGATTTGGTTATTCCATCGGTAAATTCATATTATCATTATCGATGGTTATTTGTTTTCTGTCAGTAAATCGACAAATTTTACCGACAAACTTTTTTTTCATTGGTAAATTTATTAAAAATTATTTTTTGAATTTCCCTGCATTAAATTTTATTTGATGATATTATGGTTGATGCATAATTTAAATAGTTATGAGTTATCTGTTAATAATATTTTGATTTATTTCAACATTTAATTTCTTAATACAAAAAGTTGATTGATGATATAAAGTAAAAATTATCTTAATTAACAATAAAAAATTATTTTGTACATAATAAGTATTTGTAATTCATATACAATGACTACAAGTACGTTATTCATTTGGTGACCACGGATGTTCTAATTGCTGTGATGAGGTGCTACGCCTCCCCTTCAACTCATACATCTCATTACAGGGCTGAATTATGTACTCTATCGACTGTTGCAATTGAGTTGCCAATGTCTGCACTGTGCTCCGAAGTTCATTGACTTCATTGGTTGTCAACCGCCTACTAGATGTTGTTGTATTGGACGTGGAGGATTGCGAATAACATATGTTCGCAAATGAACCAAAGCCAAATATCCTTCCACGATAGTCCCTATCGCCTACTGCATTAAGATAGATTTGAGTATTATCAACGTCTTTAGACTGTTGAGACTGTCGTTGAATAGTTTCTCGTATTTGGTCCTATCATAAGGCAATGTTTATGTTAGTAAGTGATAATTATTAAACATTAAGATTAAAGCAAAAATTTCACATACATTTAGTTCTCTACATCGGGTGTTAACGAAGGTCACACTGTCATGCTTCTTAGTGTGAGTATACAAAAAGAGTTAATGGGGAGCAGGCTTTGTGCCTATAGACTTTTCCTATATCAGAATAAAATGTTATAAGTGAACTACAATTTATAACATTATCATTCTTCATAATATACATATTTTGTTCAAAAATTCACACATCAAATTAAATTAAAATACACCAGAGTAAAAAAAATCAGAATATAAATGTAAAGTGTAGATACTTACGAGTCTCTCTGCATTGTCGTGGTGGGTAATAGATCCTCCAGTATGTACAGGAAGACTCTCTCCACTAGGTCCTCCACGTCTGTTGATAGAATTATGCTCTGAAATAGACATTGCCTCGAGTGATGTCCAATACTGCTGCCAACGATTCCATATTTGTTCAAAAATATAAGGCGGTCGTATACTAATCTTATGTATTGCACCAACAAAGTCTCGATAACGTGTATGTGCTCGTCTCTCCCATACATTATAAATGACCATGTTACATTCAGAATCTCAAAAAAAATTCTTTCTTAAATAAAAGGAAAAACGTACGATAAGTATTTATAATGTAATAATATTTATCTAATAAATGTATAAAAGCTAATTTAAAAACAAAAAAAATAGTTTTTCTTACCTCAAACTCCTTATAGTAAAATTCCTTTGTCACCTAAGAGATATTCTTCCATATATAACTCTCAACATCAATCTTCTCCTTGAATTTGGATCTCACGTTTCCTAAGCATGGTTCAAATGAAATCAACCTAATATTAAAACAATTAATTTTATACCATTTTTAAATTTAAACCTATAACTTAATTATAAATATATGGTGTTTCGTATTTTCACTTACAGATTGTTGATAATTGTGTTGTAAGTTCTTCCATCAGCTCCCTCAGCTCCAGGCTGAAGGTTGCCTCCTTTATCCGCATCGCTTGCCCCTGATATCTCTGTCGGTATAGTGGTGGTGAATGATATAGTAGCAGGTACGGAAGGTGACGCCTCATTTGCAAGTGTAGTAGTAGCTGTAGGTACAGCATCTGATTCAGTTGCAGCTGCAGAATGTGATGCTTCACTTGGATAGTAACTGGCTCCAAATCATAGTCTGAACCTTGGTCACATTATATCCTGTTTTCTCTTCGGTGGAATATTTCAACCTAAAATTCATATCCCTTCATTTGAATTAATATTTCCCATTTTCATCTTGGTATGTTTATGCTACTCTTAATAAAGCTCTATCAAATTTGCGACGGTAGTAATATCTGTTGCTAAATATGGAGGAAAATCATCCCAGCAAAATTTGCGGCGGACTTTAGCGACAGTATAAAATATCTATCTGTAAAGAAGGCAGGAATTGTTGGTGGAATAAAAAAAATTTAAGTTTACTAATGGAAATTTTCCGTCGCTAATTTCTACTTTTCTTGTAGTGTAAGAGATACATTATAATTCATCTCACAACTTCCCCATTCATTCATTTATTCTAGATTTTGTTGCTTTCCTTCGTTGACAAGATCAAATACCGTTGTGTCCAATCTCATAGGGGTATTCCACAAGAAGTAGAACGGGTTTAATTGGACTAATAGGTTTTCTAGGAATGGAATGCATATGTTGATGCTCTCCAAGCAGTTTCATAATTTAGTACTAATGACTCAACTTCCAAATATTTTGTAATTCCATAGCTTCCTTAACTTTGTATTAGTTTTATAACATGTATATTTCATTAAGAAAATCCTCAGTGCTCAAGAAGAATCAAAAGAGATGGGTTAGTGAGAAATTCTATGGCCTTTTTAACAACATGGTCAAGTAATTTAACGTGAGAAATATATTATCCACATGCAGTAATAGGAAGATAACTTTGCTCCCCTTGACCTCATACTACAAGCATATTTTTGACTTTATTTTCCATGAAGCCGAAAGAGGCCACAACCTCATCAAATGTAAGGTATCACTTTCGGAAGGCTTGATTTAAACTATATATTGATCTGCATAACTTGCAAACCATGTCAGTTCCATCTGGATCTTAGAATCCTTCAGATTGTACCATATAACCTACTTCATAAAGGACTTAATTCAGGAAAGCGGTTTTAACAATTATATGATGTAACTCTATATTATTATGAGCTACAATTGCCTTAATCACTCAAAATGTATCCTACGAGGATACGAGAGAAAAAGTAATATAAAGTCAACCTTTCTCTTTGAATGAACCTTTAGGCAATTAAGCGAGCCCATAAATCGTTGAATTTTATCCTGAAATCCTTTAAGTCTTAAAAGCTTCATTTACAACTAACAAATTTGCAGTTCTTATGCAAATCAACTAACTCTCAGACCTTACTATGTTTCATGGCTTGCATCTCGTCATTCATCGCATCCCACCACGCATCCACATTGGGTCCAAAAATAGCTTTTGTAAATGTAACTAAATTTGTAACATGTCTAATAGCATAGTCCTTTACACCTGATAGACTATGTAATCAGATGGGATAGCAGGTTGTCTCACTCTAGTGGATTCACTTAACTGTATTAGATCTTGTACACCTAGGAATCTCTGTGTCTACAAGTGTGAGTTCCTGTTCCTATACAGACACGATACAAAGACCTAGATCCACCGGATCTAATTGTATAAGTAGCAGTTATATAATAACTGTAGTATCTACCTTGCTATCATCCGAAAGGTTAAAGGGCCCACCATCATTATAGGCATCGTATATCAAAAACTTAGCTGTTTGTGATTCCACTATTCTGGTCCCTCCTTCTCTATATTAAAAGTTGTTGCCCTAAAGTGGCCGAGATATCTTACTAAATAGCAATGAGCGGAATGAGCATGTAATCTTTCTTTATAAGGATTATACTACCTCAGTAGGGCAGCCCCTTACACGAATGTATGCAAGGCTAGGTTTTGAAGCTTCTAGATAATTAGGTATATTAGTCATGTTCTGCATTGACTTCTTCACGTCCTTTAGGGTGCAGTTATGCCTTTTAACAACACACCATTTTGCTTAGAACTACTCGGCATAGTGAATTAAGTCACTATTCCAACTGATTTCATATATATGGCAAACAGACCTTTTAAAGTCCTGAAACACCATGTTCGCCATGATATTCGCCTCCACAATCAAATCTGACTATCTTGATAAATTTTTCCAATTGGTTTTCAACTTTCAGTTCTTAAGCAAGAACACATAACTGTAATGGGAATAATCATTAACAAATGTCAGAATACATTTAGAAATTCACAATGCAACTGTATAAGGTCTACCGATATCTTTATGTATCATACTCAACAAGTCAAAAGCATAAGTTGACCTCAATATCCTTATTAGTCAACTTACCCTGCAACAGTCAGCATATGTTCCCAGATCATCATAATCTAGAATTGAGAAATGCTTTCCTTGATCACCTTGATCAATCTCTCAACCTTAGCTTTGGATATGTGGCTTAAACTTTTATGTCACACCATGTATGACTTCTTATTTATTAGGGCCCTTCATTTCATAACTTGTTTAGCAAGATACGAAGAAGCATTTATCTAATTTGGGGTAAGACACATTCTATACAAATCATATGACAAAAAAGTTGTACCATTATGTTTTGCATTAAACGACAACTGCACAACATAAGCATTAAATGCAAAACGTCAACCTTCTTTGTCCAAAATTGATCAAAAGATCACATATAAAATGTGTCATGTAAAACCAATTGAACCTTACAGCAACGTTCAATCCATACATTCCCCTATAGATATTACTTCCACCTCTTTATTGCTATAAACCATTAGTTTCTCCTTCCCTTTATTTGGCTTTATCCTTAATATGAACTACAACATCGCGAAAGCACCTTGATCAAATGTTCCACTAAATAGCCACCATGTGCCTAATGCAACTATCGCAAATTAGATTCATAAATTGATAAACCAAAGAGTAACTTAATAGTCTCAGTCTTTCCTTTTAAACCTCTTACTACTGGTTTCTTTATGTCCTCAGGACTTTCACCAGAACTGGTTTGACCAACATTAGTATGTGGAGAAGATTTTAAATTTCTACCTTTGAACTTAGCTAGCTTCATCTTTGTTTTCCCTTAAGCTGCTTCGAGGGCTGTAGGAGTACTGAGCTTGAGTTTTTCCTCCTCAGTAGCGCAATGGCCTATCAGAGCATTGAAGTCCCAACATCTTCAATTTACTGTGAAGATGAATTATTCTCGATATGTACTCCATTACTCCCCTTTTCTCCTGTATACCTTATGGAGAATAATTCTTTCATCAAAACACTTATCTCAACACTAGATGAGATTGTGTACCTATGGGAGACATTATCAAGAAACTACTTCTCTATGTTTGTGTCCGGAAGTCCACTTAGCAGATGGTTAGGAATGGATCTTTTAATGGTCATCAGATATAATCTGTTAGACCGATCCCAGGTTTCATGGGCTGCTTTATGAACTCTCGAGTTTATAGTTGTAGGTGGAGATGGCCTATCCGTCCGTAAGGTTATATCAACCAAAGTTATCGCGATAACGTTCAATACATCCTTTGTCCAATTCTTTGTATTGAAACTGGACAGGGTTTCAATGGTGACACTGATTTTGTTGACTAAAAAGGTGACTTCAAGATGACAATATTTAAATCAGCACAAATGTAGGACAATAGCGATACTCAAGCTATTAAATAGTATCTTTACTGAAAATCCGGTCACACATATTATGAAATACCTGTGGGCTGAATGCATAATATATGCAACTAAACCTCCACATAAAAGTGATCAGAATACAAATCATCAACTCTCATGACACTACCACCTGTGGGCGAATAGATCATTCAAGCAATGACTTTCCTCTATCCAATGCCTTTATGCACATCTCAAAATCTCATGTAAGGCCAACACCTGTGGGTAGAATAGCCAAACATGAGACTAGAGACATCCCCTAACGTGTAAGCAGAACAATTCAAAATACTGACTCGAAAGGCCACTATGGTGACTACATCCTCATCAGCACTCAAAAAGTCCACAAATTCAAAGGATGCTTCTTTATGCTATCCTCACATTCTTTATAGGCATTCAATATATGACAATACAACATCAATAAATGCAAAAAAACGAATGCACAGTCTTATTGTCACACACTCGTGCTGAAGACATTCTCTGAAAACTTCATTTGAGACTTTTGTAAAAGAAAAATCTCAATAGAGTGACTATCGTGCGTCACCGAATACTAAACTGACTACCCGAGATACGAAACCTCATGTATCTCCCTTATGGCAAGTTCATTGCATGAAATTCACTCAAAAATGGCTTCAGAATATCTTAATTCCTTTTCCAATCGATTATTATGCAATCCTGAACACTAAACATGAGACCTAAGACACAAGAACCTTAGGTATCTCCCTCATAAGATGTTCAAAGTATGAAAATTCACTTGAAATTGGATTCAAAATACCTTAATTCCTTTTCCTGGACTTAAACTTTAATTTATTACTAATGTAATAAATCCAAAAAATGGAAAAAACTTACTTTATAAATTTCTTAGATCCAGAAACTGACCCAAAACACCCCGAGGCACCCTTACGGCTGACGTCAGCATGACGTGCGTCTGGCGCATGCGAGTCACTCGTAACCCACACACAGACGTGCGTCTACTATGTGGCGCGTGCAACGCACTCTCCATCACGTGTCCTCCATCCAACGTGCCACGTGGACGGCCTGTCCCAGGCTCGTGGGAGGGCGGGTCGCGAATCATGCGTGCAACGCGTCTGTCCCTTGATGGAGCAATGTGGCGCGACGCGATTGGCGCGTGCAACACACCCCCTAATCGTACGCCCGCTATCCCACTCACCCGACGTCTCCGTCTTCCATCGACACCGGAGGGGATTTCTGGCATCCAGAGATGCCTTTTTTTGCTTCGTTTGGGTCGTTTTTGACCCATTTTTCATAGTTAGTCTTATATATACCACTTTTACGTAATTATATACGTAAAAAACTGAAAAACGAATCAAAAATCGAGGAAAACCATATGAGATGAAAACTGAAAAATCTTCATTTCCGGCGATCCAATCATGTAACCGCTCTGATACTACATGTAATACACAATACAGACCTTATTATGTACCCAGGATCTACATGAAAGGATTAAAAACGAAGGTAATGTGGAATACCTGATTTCGGTTCCATCTCTGATTCCGATGCAGATTCCGAGCTCCAAACGATCACGAATCTCCCGGAACCTTTATGGAAAGTGTTTCCCGACACGTGGTTTAGGCCTTTCTACTATTTCCTCAATACGTAAGCTCTTCTAACAAGTCAGAGATTCCTTATACTTGCGATTGATGTGAGCAACTGTAGGAAAACTTAATCTTTATATAGCTTCCATATCGAGCTTTCCAATCACAAGGTCGATATGGGTTTGGTCCACACTAATTCAGATTCATTTTTTACCCGAACTTCGACTCATTAATTTAGATCATTTATTGGGCCACTTTATTATCTTTATTTGGATCAAATTATGTAACTTAATTGATAATTTATTTAAAAAATAAAAAAATAATTAATAATTATCCAATTTTATTAAAAAAAATGACAAAATTGTCCAACAAAAATATGTACTATATCGCCAATTATTACCTATAGCCATTTCTCTGCTAATTTATTATGTCACTAAATTCCATCACTATTTTAGCTTACTAACAAAAAGTCTTCATATTTTGCCAATAATTTTCGCCGCTAAAGTCCACTTTAGCGAAACGTTAGCAACGGCCTTAGCGAGAATAAACCTTTCGTCGACTGTATTAAAAATTTTTGAAGCGGTCAAAACGTCATTACAGGAAAATAGCTTCCTGATCCTGACATTAATTGCCCCACAAGGTGTCATTCTTCACCCAAATAATTTTGAAAAATAAATGCGCACGTATCAAATCCACTGTACAGGGAATACTCCTACTACAATTCATTCTACTTGGATTGGATCTGAAGCAAAGGAGTCGCCATTTTATGACTTGTGACTTCCAATCTATTTATTTGCGTCTATTTCTGTGGTGGGTTGGATTAATGAGACAACATACTTCCACTGTGGACGTGTTATCCAAACTTCGTAAAACCATCTTCAATTCACACTTTAGATTATATATATGCGATAAACAACATGCCAGTTTCTCTAGTGATCCTTGATAAATTCATTTTAATAAAGATCTAACTAAAAATAATTCAATTCAAGTAATTCATAATAGTGAGCTACAAAAACAAAATTTTGAAGCATTTTTACGCACCGTTCTTGAAATTTTTTTAAAAAATAATATCTAGGAACGGAGACGAACATCTTTGGACGAGACTGTGTTTCGCTTAATTTTGATAATAATTGCATTAGGGTCATTTGTTTCTTGGAGCAATAATTGTATCCAAAGACCCCTGGGGGATGAGGCTTATTTTGGCTGGTATAGCTGTTTCTTGATGACTTCTTGTTGAATTTGTATCTTCGAAGGATGGTAATTGTCCTATAATCCAAAAACTCATTAATGTCTTTGCTAATTTACCAAAAAGTTGTATCTGTGTTAATTGACATTTATTACTATAATACGTGGTAAAGAGGAGAAGGATGCCGGTCCATGCATTTAACTATGAGAGTCACGGGTCACACACAAATGTTCAGTTGATTCAACTTTCTGAGCTCGCCATAGTTCTCTTCTTTTTGGTAGAATTATTATCCATACAGCTCCCTTTCTGAACCTTCTTATTTATGTTCTTTTTTTCTATTCTGTGTAGATGCTCGAACTTCAAAACAAAAGTCCATATATTATGCTAATTAGATTTTTGTATTAGAAAACAATATTAGCTATTACAATACATTGTGAATGACTAGGATTAATAACATTCTTTAGTATGTGATAGAATAAAAGGGGCTGCTTAACAAGCTGAAGACCGAAGACCGAAGACCAAATAATTGTTGATATGTAGTTATGATTTACGTACAATAATGTCCACGCAGAATTATCATTGATTTTACGTTTTAGGAAGGCTCTAATTAATATCTCTACGGGAACTTATCAAGAAGTCTCAAGTTGATAGCTCTATGGGAACTTACCGCCGAGAGTTTATACATCAATAGAAAAGTAGGATGACTGGATGTTCTTGGACGCATTTGGTTCATAATTATTTCACTTGTCGATTCACTTCTATTTTCTTTTTTTTAATGCAAAATTCGACTAGCATACTCTTTTTTAGCGGATGAGAGGAATTTCACATCAAAGGTTACTTAACCATTCTCTAAAAAATCGAATGCTTAGGCACTTAAAAAAATGGTAATAAGATTTATAATAAATATAGTGAGGAATAGAATCACTTATATTCTTCTCATAACCAAGGAACATGTAGTACTATCCTAAAAGTTGATATAGAAATATTGTTCATCCATTCATAATAAATTATCAAGTATTATCTCATTCCTTATCCTTTCTTTTTTTCTCGTACCAACTAATTAAGCACCTCCCTTATTTATGAGGTTGATACTTTGAATAAATATACACAACAACTAAGCTAAATCTACTAAATAATTACTTGCATGATTAATTATAAAAGCACTTACTAAACATAAATGTCATTTAATGGTAATGAATATCACTTGTCTCCCAACTTTTCAGTATAAGTTGGAGTTTCTTTCTATGACCCTGTTTGGCAATCAGCGGATTACATTAACTGTTAGTTGATTCTATCAGCGGTTGGCTGATAGCGGATTAATATAGCTAATTTGACTAGCGAATAACATCAGTCATTTATTTAAAGATGTTTGGTAAAATGAATTGTTTAGTATTAGTTGTTTATGTGTAAAATGACTTATGAGGACATGACTTAAAAAAAATTTATAAGGATATTAGTATTATATCTTAGAATTTTTTAAATATTTTCATAATAATTTAGATAGAGCAAAAGAAGTCAACACCATCATTTAAAACAAAGGTTTGTAATAATTTAAGAACAGTGTCTAACTGTCATTATACTAGAAGCAATATTATCACGAATAGTTATCATCTCTCAAGTTCTTAATTCTTCAACATCTTTTTGTGTAGAGTTAACTTCAACATCTTCAAATATATCTGGAGGTATAAATTTAGGATCTTGATTGATGACGTTAACCTCATCGATGATGTTAACCTCGTCGGCTGATGCACTGCTAATCTCACGATTTTAGGTTGTAGCTACTAATAAAGTTAAATTTGTATGTGCGATTAAAAGAATAAAATTTATCAAAATAAGATAAACTTATCTCTATTTTTATATCTATCTTTATCTTTATATCTCTATCTCTTTAGTAATTTGTAATAACTTTTGTACACAATTGTTTTTTGTCCCTTAATTTTTCGGTCACTGTTTGAAAACATTTCTTATAAGCCTTTTTTGGTAAATGACTTATCAGCCATTTTTTGGCGGATTGAAAGGTTTTAGCTATTTGACTATGTTAAACCACTGATAATTATGTTTAGTAATCAACTGATTAGGTTGGCGGATTGAACTCAATTTGTTGATTTTGAAAACGCTACTATTAGGAGTGTTTTCCTCCGGTGGCTAAGAAATTAAAGAACTAAAAC